>CM077089.1:42036019-42218624 GCA_039513925.1 Platanthera zijinensis | reverse complement strand
CCTCCATTCGACCACTGAGTGCGATCGTCGAGCAGCGTTCGACGCTCTTTGTATTTCCTTAAACTTTGTTTTCTTTTCTCTCTTAGCTTTATTTAAAGCTTTATTAACCTGATTAACTTGCTCAGTGTTCTTTATCCCATCACCTGAGATAAAGTTCACTAGAGTTGAAAGATGGTTTTTAAGAATGATTGGGGGTTCACTAGAAGAAGCTCCTAAGCTAATTTGTTATTGCCTGACCTAGTGTTAGACATGCTGGTTATTTCAAGCAACTTATGGCTTCTACCATTCAGAGATTTTCTAACCTTTTGGACTTAGCTAATTCATTCTTAAGAATTTTATTTCTTCACTAGAATTAGTGAGTTCTGCTGTTAACCTAATATTTTCAATAGAAATTAATTCAGATTCAGCTAGTTTATTTCTAAGCTCTTTTATTTCCTTTTCAGAACTAATTAAATCTAAACATAAGATTTAAAATCTGATTTAAATTCAGCAGATGTAAAATCATAAGAAGACAATACCTCATCTTCTGTTGCATTTCTTCATCAGAATCTGAACTCTCTGCAACTGAGTGATTGCTGCAGGCATCAATTGCCATGAGGCAGACTTCCTTTGCCTTCTTTTCTTCCTCATCCTCACTAGAGCTTGAGGAGGAAGATTCCTATCAGAATCGCTCCAGTTTTCAGCAACAAAACCTCTCTCCTTCTTTTTGTTCTTGTAGGAGGATGGCTTGGAATGCTTCCTGTGCTGATCCTTGTCTTTCCTTTTCTCTTTATTCTTTTCCTCTGGACAGTCTGGAAGAATATGTCCAGGCTTCCTGCAACCATAGCAAATTATTTCTTTAGTAGGAGTACGATCATACCTTGGTTTTTCTTCATATTTTGAAGATTTCTTTCTGAATTCTTTCCTTCCATCTTGAGAAACCTTTTGGCAAATAATGCCATCAGTTCCTCATTGGACTGGCTTCCTTCAGAAGCATCAGCAGCTTGAGAGCAAGGGTTTGATCTTTTCTTGTGGGAGTTGGAGTCTTTGCTTCAGCCTCAGCTTCCCTGGACTTCAGCACTTGCTCAAAGGACTTGAGATTGCCGAGAAGGGCTTCTGTTGAGATTTCTATTGTGCTTCTGGCCTCCTTGATAGGCCAGATCCTCAGATCCCATGTGCTAGGGAAGCACATAAGAATCTTATCATTGACCTCTGTCAATTATATATCCTTGTCAAGAGTCCTCAGCTCATTGATGATTGAGCTGAGCCTTGTGTACATTGCTTCAACTGATTCAGCATCAGTTTTCTTGAAATTTTCATACTGGGAGATAAGGTTGGACCTTCTGTCCTTCCTTTCATCAGTTAAACAGCTACAATCTGGTTCAGTGTATCCCACATTGCTTTTGCTGAGGAGCAGTCAGCAACTTCTGGAATACTTCATCAGACATTGTCTGAGCCAGAATGTTCATTGCCTTAGCATCTGCTATCGCCTTTTTGTATTCATCATTGTAATCTGGAGGAGGCACTGCACTCATATCTGTTGAAGTTGAGGCAGTAGCTGCAGCAGGTGCTCTTGGTGATTCTCAAAATAGAAGCAAAAATACTCCCATCAATAGAGTTAATATAACTTAATCCTTGCTTTCAGATGCAACTTGATAAGTTGCATGCTGGAGGTCTGGTGCTAGAGTAATCTTGAACTGGGCCATGATAGTGAAAGTGAATATCTATAATCCTGGTATCTATCATGATCTTGTGACTTGGTGTTAGCCTATATAGTCAGACAACCTCCCTCTGATACCAATTGAAAGAAAAGGGATAGATACTACTTTAGAGGGGGGGGTGAATTGAGTAATCAAAAATTGCACTAGCAAAGTTGACTGTCTACTCAACTCCCTTGGAGTTAATTGTGGAATGAAGGTTATAGATATTTGAGAAGTAACCCTAAAGCCTAACACAAGTGTTGTGCACAAAAGGCAGCCAATTATAATTACAATTAAGACTTGGAATCCTAAACAGCAACTAGCAGACCTAGTTAAACTAATCACAACCAATAACAAAGTAATAAATCAAACAACCAGACGACACAAGGGAATTTATAGTGGTTCCCCAAATAACTGGGGTACGTCCACTCTTCTACCAACAAGGTAAGAATCCACTCAGGTTTTTGATCAGGTGCCCTGCCACCAATAAGATCTGCTTCAGGTAGATCCAGAAACCCTTTAGACTTTTGATCAGGTGTCTAAAAACCAACACAGGTTTTTGATCAGGTGCCCTGCCACCAAGGTATACTTTTGAAGGGAGTACTAACCTTTATAGGAGGGGGAAAGGAGGTTAAAATGTCTTCTCTATTTTAAGTAGAATTAGAGAAGCTCAAGAACTTGCACTGAGCTAGAAAGCTCTAAAGAGTCAAGGCTCCCCTGGCTAAAAGAATGTCCAGGTGAAGTCTTGCTTCAGTGCAGAAAACACTTCAGAAAATTTGAAGGAAAAACTACAAGAAGATTATAAATATGAAATGAAAATTTTCTTTAGGCAGCTATCTTCTTCTTCTTCTTCAAAAAAAAACATTGAGTGAAGATCTTCCTGGTGGTAGGAGAACTCAGGTTGAAGAAGAGTGAAGAGATAAAACTTCTTCAAGTTGGATGTGAACGAGCTGAGAGCAGTTGTAAACTGTAAGTTGTAAGCTTGAATGCTGCTGTTGGCTTTTTGCTATCTGAACTAGTTGATTTCTTTCTCCAAAGAATTCTTTATATAGCAGCAGCAACAACGGCTCTAATTTGAGTTTGAATCTTGTCTTATACTGAAATCTGTAAGATGGGCTGCAAATAGCATAATGCAAGAACAAAAAGACTGCAGACAGATATCCTATAAGAGGATAAAGCTTTCTAAGAAGCTGCAAGTAACTCTGATAAATAATACTAGAGAAAGTCACATCAGAAGAGACTCTTTATGGCCAAAGAAGACTTTTTGAGTCTAACGGCTATAAAGGACAGCCTGGCAGATAAAGCAGAAAACATATTTCAACTAATAAGACAAACAACTTTGTGAGAAAAAGATTGGCTCATGCATAAGGAATGGAGAAGATATTGCATGGAAATAATATCATAAATTTATTCAAACAATCTTTTATAAAATATGCCAAAATAAATATGAAATAAATCACATCATAGAAGATGACAAAATTATTCAAGACATACAGCAAAACGTCGAACGACCTCGGAGATCGTCGACCGAAGCATAGAGATTCGTCGACCTATCAGACAGATAGTCGAACGATCAGATAGTCGAACTATCAAAGAATATAGTCGAACTACCTCTGCAGATAGTCGACAAATCAGAACAGATAGTCGAGCTATCAGATAGTTGACCTATCAAGACAGATAGTCGAGCTATCAAGCAAAACAGATAGTCGACCTATCATCAAATAGATAGTCGAACTATCAAAGAAAACAGATAGTCGACCTATCAACAGATAGTCGAACTATCAAAGAAAACGGATAGTCGACCTATCAACAGATAGTCAAACTATCAAAGAGAACAGATATTCGACCTATCGAACAGATAGTCGAACTATCAGATAGTTGAACTATCCAAGCAGATAGTTGAACTATCAAGAAGAGCAGATAGTCGACTATCAACAGATAGTCGAACTTTCAAAGACAACGGATAGTCGACCTATCAAGCAGATATAATCGAGCTATCAGGAAGATGATCGTCGAATGGCTGATCGATGATAGTCGAGCGACGTTCGACTATAGTCGAACGAAAAACAACTTAACCAAATTTACATCTGGAAAAGTGACGCTCAAAAACTAGAGCAAACCTAATTAAACCAACTAAAATTTGACCCATAGATAAATCTTGGGTCAAGAGACTAAAAGAGAAGACTGAACTCAAATCAAAAACTAGGGTACCAACAGACTATGGTCGAATGCGCTCGACTATCGTCTATCGACTGTTCGACGATCGTCTATCAGTTGGTCGACTATCTGCTGTGTTTGATAGTCGACTATCTGCTTGGATAGTTCAACTATCTGATAGTTCGACTATCTGTTTGATAGGTCGACTATCTGTTTTCTTTGATAGTTCGACTATCTGTTTGATAGATCGACTATTGTTTTCTTTGATAGTTCGACTATCTGTTTGATAGGTTGACTATCTGTTTTCTTTGATAGTTCGACTATCTGTTTGATAGGTCGACTATCTGTTTTCTTTGATAGTTCGACTATCGGTTTGATAGGTCGACTATCTGTTTTCTTTGAAAGTTCGACTATCTGTTTGATAGGTCGACTATCTAATTTCTTTGAGAGTTCGACTATCTGTTTGATAGGTCGACTATCTGTTTTCTTTTGATAGTTCGACTATCTGTTTGATAGGTCGACTATCTGTTTTCTTTGATAGTTCGACTATCTGTTTGATAGGTCGACTATCTGTTTTGTTTTTGATAGTTCGACTATCTGTTTTATAGGTTGACTATCGGTTTTGTTTGATAGCTTGACTATCTGTTTGATAGGTCGACTATCTGTTTTGCTTGATAGTTTGACTATCTGTCTTGATAGGTCGACTATCTGATAGCTCGACTATCTGTTCTGATAGGTCGACTATCTGCTGTGGTAGTTCGACTATCTGCTTTGGTAGTTCGACTATCTGTATCGTTCGACTATCTGTTTGATAGGTCGATGATCTCCGTGCTTCGTTCGACGATCTCCGAGGGTCGTTCGATGTTCTGCTGTATGTCTTTAGTAATTTTGTCCTCTTCTATTCTATGATTCATTTCATATTTATTTGGCATATTATTTCAGTAAATTTATGCTACTATTTCCAGGCAATCTCTTCTCCATTCCTTATGCATGAGCCAATCTTTATCTGACAAAGTGTTTTGTCTTATTAGTTGAAATATATTTTCTGCTTTATCTGCCAGGCTGTCCTTTATAGCCGTTAGACCCAGAAAGTCTTTTCTGCCGTAAAGAGTTCTTTTGATGTCACCTTTTTCTTGCACCCTTCTTATCTGATTGGATATGCAGCTTCTTAGAAAGCATTATCCCCTTATAGCATGTCTGTCTGCAGGATTTGCTTTTACTTTATGCTTTTTGCAGCCCAGATTGCAGATTCCAGAAGAAGACAAAGATTCAAACTCAAATTAGAGCCGTTGCAAAGGCTCATATATAAAGAGTTTTTTTTGAAAGAATAAAATATATAGAATACATAGAATACAGATATACAAGAAGTTTACACTCAGCAGCATAGAGAAAGAGAGAAAGCAAGAAAGTTCTACAGCTCTCAGAAATTCACATTCAACTGAGAAGATCAAAGCTCTTCAGCATTCTTCTTCATCCTGAGTTCATCCTGCTTACAGGAAGACTTTTACTCAGAGGCCTTTAGAAGAAGAAGAAGAAGAAAGGAAGCTGCTTGAAGAAGAACACCTTTTCCAAATCAAGAGTCTTCTTCAAGCTTCTCCTTCAGAACCCCAAGACATTTCTTTGTTTTGTCTTAGTTCAGAAGAGTTCCTGCACCCTAAAGCAAGACTCCTTCCTAGATATTCTCTAAGCCAGGGGGAGCCTTGATTCTTTAGAGCTATCTAGCTCTGTGCAATCCACTAGCTTCTCTAATCTGTTTAACAATAGAGAAGAAACCTTAACTCTCTCAACCTATTGTACAAAGGGTTATTACTCCCTTCAAAAGTGAACCCTTGGTGGCAGGGCACCTGATCAAAAACCTGTGTTGGATTTTGAGCTCCTGATCAAAAGCTCAAAGGGTCTACTTGATCTACCTGAAGCAGATCAGTTGGTGGCAGGGCACCTGAACAAAAACCTGTAGTGGATTCGTACCAGGGTGGTAGAAGAGTGGACGTACCTATTTAGAGGGAACCACTATAAAATTTCTTGTGTCGTCTGTGCTGCTTATTTCATTTATTGCACTGTGGCTGTGAGTAGAAATAATTAGGATTGCTAGTTACTGTGATAGGATCTCAAGCTTAACTGTAATTACAGTTAGCTCTCTCTTGTGCACTACACTTTGTGTTAGGCTCTAGGGTTATCAATATCTATAAACTCATTCCGCAATTTAACTCTAAGGGAGTTGAGTAGGGTGTCCTAAATTTTGAATACTCTATTCACCTCCCCTCTAGAGTTGTATCTATCATCACTTTCAGTCTCCCTCCTGAAACTCTATATGATAATGTTGTGCATCGTAATACTTGGCCAGTCTGCTCTAGGCCTCCAACATCCTTTCTCGAATTTGTCACACTGGGTATCTGTATCCTCCATAAATTCTAAGCCGAGTGCCTTTGGATCCTCATCCTAGATCCAATATAGTGGAGTCCTGCGCCTCCTTCCATATAATGCCTCATGAGTTCATGCACATGCTGGACTGATGACTGTTTTTATAAGAGGGCTCGATCAGCGGAAACTATCTCTCCCATGGCTCTCCGCTGTCTAGAATGCATAAGCGTAAAAGATCATCCAGTGTCTGGATGGTATGCTTCGTCTACCCATCCTTCTAGGGGTGGAGAGATGTGTTGAATGTCGACCGAGAGCCCAGATAATCCTGGACTGATTTTCTCTCCTTGTACGTAAACCGTGTATGGAGATCCAACATGATCGTCTTGAGCACACCATGATAACGGACAAATACCCACAAATCTCATGAAACAACAACAAGAGATTTCTTCTGAATCGGGGTGAACCCATCTACCTCGATCAATCTATCCTCGATGTTCCAATTATAATTGTGCTCGGATTGGGGATGTGGTAACATGTTTATGAAATCCATAATTATATCCTCACATTTCCACTCTAACTCGGGCAGTGACTATAGTAGTTCCACAAAAACCCTTGCACTGACCTTCACCAGCCAACAAACTTCACCGTGCATAACAAATCCAAGACGTCTTTCTTTATTCTCGGGAAATACACGTCCTGATAAAAACAATTTTCTTCCGGTAAATTGAGTTCTCGTTTGTAAGTTTAGACGACGACTCTATTACCTTTCTCTATACAATCAGGTTCTTATTCCTTTGAGTAGACCTGAGTAATCAATCAACTCAATTCACGATTTATCCAACTCTTATCATTTAATATATATGCTCACATCGTAATATGTCCCATCATTCTCAAAGTATAAGAGTGTGTATTCGTGAATCTTTGGAGATTATCATTAATACCATTATTTTTCGTGTCTTATCATTTTGCTCGTGATGTACACTTGATTTAAAAATACCATTTTCAATAGTCATGAATCTTACTAATTGTGACTATAATGTCATCAAAGTATATATTATGGTCATTGATGCTATCCGAGTCAAGTTTGTAGAGTCATACCTAAGTTTTATTGTCTGCTAATTTCTTGCAAATTTCCTAGAGTTATCATATTTCCGATGTTAATATATAGTGATTTAATCTTATCTTCCCAGATATCCTGAATCTTTCTACCCATCATCTAATTCACATGGTATCTTATACTAGTTAAGTCTCATAATTACTCATTATTTACCATGACATTTCCCTATCCCAAAACTGCAAGTTTTCAACCTAATGACTTGGATATGTCAGGTAAGTGTGGATAGCAGTGATAAATCATTCAACTATGAGAGGGCGTGATTTTTAATAAAACAGAGCGTCTGTTAATCACTTCTAATGCCCTGAATCACATAAATTCCAAATATAATTCTAACTTGAAGGACCTAATTTATATCCAAAATTTCCAATGGTTTAACTAAGGTCAAGTATTTGTCTAATCAATGATATCAAATCATTGTCCTGGTAACTTTGTCCGAGTAGCATCGAATATGATCAACATCAAAATACCTATGTTTGTGACACCACATTTTCTAAATTAGGTCTAAGGAAACCCAAGTCAGTAACTAATTTGCCCAATAAACAAAGATAAGCCCCCATATAAACAGAAGATAAGCCCCTACCTATCTTGGCTAAGTATCTTCGATATCACTATGTTATATTCGGGCTAGATATGCACACAATCCTTTGGGCATGCAACCTAAGACTAGGGGTTCCATCCAGAAACTTTTTAATATACTCCACAACTTTTGACTCTCCAGGTTAACATTTATGACAACTTTCTCAAGGTCAACATGTGACCTTGAGAAATGGATTGTATGCATCAATTCTACTTAAGGTTGTCCTATTAGATTGGGTAACAAGTGATAATACTACTTGATAAGTAAAGTAGGGACATCAGAGCTTAATCCTTAAGTAGCTTCTCTCACGTTAGACCCCTCTTCTAGTCATTTTGACTATCCTTGTACCTTCATGGAATTTATATCTAAGGTCAATTTTGACAAGGATACACTAAGAATCATCTGGTTAAGTCGAGTTTCTTGTTGGGTTGGCCTAACTCATTCATTTAAGGACTATATATTGTGATCTTTACACATGGGCACACCACAACTTTCGCTGCTTAGTTTGTCCCAAACTAATGCTTGCGCGGGGTGACCCAGTGTTGTGGAATTGCTTCTTATGATCATTGTCTGCCGACCGTTAGTCAAGAGTCTAATCCACTATCGTTCTTGCCTCACCCCTACGACTCCTAGGTACTATGCGGGGTGTAAGAAACCAGAGGACAAGAAAGCAGAGTGGAACAAGAAGGTGACAACTACCCTAGCAAGTGTATGCACAAAAGAACTATAGAAAAGAAGTAGTATGTAAACAAAGTAAAGTACAGAGCAGTAAAAATAGTAATGAACAATCTTTATTAAAAGTAACCTTAATTTATAATAATGCCAAAACAGACTTATAGATTAAGGGGTCGTTTTGCAAGGCCTACAATATAAAAAATCTCATACCAATTTATTACGATAGGGGTAGGGGTTTAAATGTAGTGATGACATGATATACTATCTTATGCTGGTTTAAGGCTATGTTCATACAAGTGCAACATACACACACACCGACTCTGTGCGCACAGACCTTTAGTTCCCCGATTTTGGAAGCTAGCATCACTCTTAGGAGCCTCCATAGTGTCCAACGAAGACAGTGGGTTGGGCCAACCAACTTCTAGGCGGGTATCCGCACTGTCAGGCCTAGCCCTTACGTACTCCTCTAAGGACACACCAGAGTCACCACATACTATGTTGGAAAATCCATTAGTATTTTCCTTGGCTAAGTGAGAAGCACACTTACTTAGTCAACGTATCAACGTTAGTGCAAACGATCGTCTAATACCGAAGAAACACCACCGTGATGCACATGCAACCATGAATTCCCAAGCCATCGACTCCTGGACTAACCCGTTCGTCAAAAAAACCTTCCGGGCCACTGGCTCCCGAGACTAACCAGTCCGTACCAGTCACCAACGAGCCTACCGCTCGTGAGTCTAAACCAAACTAGCATCCCGTGACCACGGGGTGAGTGAAAGTTAAGTACATAGAATTACTGGTTGCTCTTTAAACATTTAAGTATTACGGTTTAAGGTTAACCTTATACTACCCAGGGCTCTTGAGGTCACTAGGAAAACTGATGGGCAGAATCCCAAAGCTCATTTTTGCAAGGTACTTATTATTGTTTGTATCTATATAAGACCCAATTTTTTGTTACGCAACCGGGTCTTATGCCCAAAACTACTGTTTTGTGGTGACATCGACACTTGGGAGGGTCTCCACTACAAAACGTCGATTCTGTCGGCATTGATTATCACTAAAGAAGAAGAAGTATATGTAAGACCCCAATTTATTTTAAACCACGGGTCTTATGCCCAGAATCGCCATTTTTCGGTGACACAGACGCTCGAGTAGGTCGCTACAACAAAACAACGATCCTGTCGTTATTAACGATCACCAAAGAATAGAAGTATATAGATAAAACAGATAAGTTCAAGTCCACATATAACATAAAATATGAAATAGAGATCACAAAAATGTCTACATGATAAAGAAGTACTGTAGTCGAAAGGAAAATAGAAATATAAACAGGCTTAAGCCCATTACATGAAGTCCACACTACAACAGTCTCGCAACTCTCAACATCTAAGCGGAAGCAAACTAAAATCCATCCCCGATCCGTCGCCGTGTTGTAGTGGTAGTACACAACAGTTGTATAAGACCCCTTTTTTTTCTTTTAAACCACCGGGGTCTTATGCCCAGAACCACCGCTTTACGGTTACACCAACACACCTGGGAAGGCCATTACTACAAAACACCGATCCTGTCGACCATTCCGATCGCAAAGAGAGGTGTAAGTACAAAGAGTAAAGTAAACTAGAATACTAGTCCACGAAAAATCACATGAAATAAAATATATCTCCATGAAGGGAGAGTCTACAGTAATGATAAAGCAAAGGACTAAATAGGTCTCCTGCCCAATACATCATGATCCTCACTACAAGTCACTCAACGGGAAGAAAATCTATAGTAACTACTAATGATCAGGACTAACTGTCCCTGTTGGCTGAACTCCTGTGTTAGACCATCCTATCTCCAAGCGCACCGACCTTTGGGGCTACATCTCCTGGTTCGGCTTTGCGATCCCCTAAAATGATTTGGTCAACGACCGTTAGTCTAAAATACTAAGTCCTATCATCCCCCACCCCTCCCTCATGTCTCCTAGGCACCGACTAGGGAGAAGGAAAGGGAAGGTATGTAAGGTGGAGAGTAACAAAAGTAAGTAGGTGATATCGAAACTAGTCTATCATGAGTATAAACCACAACAAGTATAAGTACGCAGCTAATAAGTAAGCAATATAAGTATACACATGAACAAGGTGAGCAAGTAAAAGTACATGAAGGTAAATTAAGTAAGTAACTGTGACCTATAGGAATGCCCATACAAACCTATAAACCAAGGGGTCATTTTGCAAGGCCTATTGTATAAAGTGTCCTATACCAATTTGTACAATAGGTTTTAAGGGTTATATACAATGATTATGCTATGTCATACAAGTATGTCATGATGTGAACATGCAAGTGAAATACACACACCCGACTATGTGCACATAGATCTTTAATTTCCCTTTTGGAGCTAACCTCCAAGGATATTGATGAGTCCGATTTATATAGGGTTTTTCAGACTCATCTCAGCTTGTTTTAATGCACTTGCATTCACTTTTAGTATGTTATCGTTGATATTTAATTTACTCTGTTTATCACGCTAAGTGCACTATTTTGGGCATGAGGGTGTGCAATTGCGCATTCTTTTATTAGGGGTAAGCACATGGTGCTCCCAATGTTTCTTTTTGTTTATTTTATGCTTTGCTTTGGTGCTGGGAGCTTGTGCTCCAGCATGGTTTCATCGCTATACAGGTTGTCGGGACGTCCCGAATTCCATTCTCAGTTCTGTGTAAAAACGCACGGTCGTGCGCCTTATTTTGCGCGCGGTTTCAGTGCAATCATGTGTTTCACACAGCAATTCTGGGGACTTCTGTTTCTACCCGTGCATTTTGTTCCTGCACGGTTTACGCCAAACCGTGCGAGAAGGAATCGCACTATCTGCACATTTTTCTCTAAATTCCTGCATTATGGGGTAAGTCGTGTGTTTCCTTTGTACACGGGCGAACATGCCCGTGCGCGAGTTAAATGTACATTTCCCCTGTTTTATCCTGTTTTCTGCGCTCTGTGTTTACCCGTGTGATTTCCTTCACGCACGGGAGGAATCGCCCGTGCGCGAGTAAAACGCACGGGTCAACGCATCTTCTTCTGCTATAAAGATCTGTAAGTAAATAACACAAGGTTAGCGCACGGTCGTGCGCGGGACCGGACGTAACCATTTTTCTGATCTTTTTCTATTTAAAGCGCAGATTTTCACCATTGAAGGACATCTCTATTGTAGCCATTTCCTCCGTGGTTTTAGGGCGAAACTTCGCCATTTCTCCCCCATTCTTCATCTTCCACTACAGAGAGGAGCTCCGGCCATGCTACTGAAGCTTACTTCTTGCCAGCGCTTTCTCTTTGCCATCTCTTTCAACCCATAAACTCTATTGAATTCTTTGGTGCCATAGCTAACAAGAAAAGGGAAGCTTGTAACTTTCTTTCGGATCGTGACACGAAGAAGACGGGTCCATTGGAAGGTATTGACCACCCTTCTCTACCCCGGACGCAGTTGAGGACTGTGCTTGGATGGGGATTGACAACCCGGTGATTCCTTTCGCTAACCCTCGACGAGCCTTAAGATTCGGTCAATCTCTTGACTTGTTCTTCCTTTATTGTTGTTTATGTGCTGTTAAACTTTTGTGTTGATGATGTGCTCTTAGTTATAAACATTATTAGTTTCATATCTATGTGAACTTGTATTGTTTATGCTTAAGTTGCTTGAGTTGCACCTTTATTTCCATCCGCCACCGCATCTATTCTTTCTGCACTAGCAATTGTTAGGGGCGTGCGTAGCGAAGAGTTGTTTACGAACCTCAAATTATATTTCTTACGCTTGCTTACTAATCCATCCGCCCAGCGATTCGGTGCATAGCGGCCCGTGTAGTCTTCCATCCTGCCTGGCAAATCGATGCATAGCGACATTTAATAGGAGTAGATTGTTAGCATTTTACTTTATTTTTTTGCATCTATCAAAACCCCATACGTTAACCCCAACCTAAGGACTTCAATCTCAAGTCCTCCTCAAAATTAACTCCACCTTACTGTGTCCTTGAGAGATCGATACTTGGATAAATTCACCCATTTTATATTACTTGTGCGACCGGTACACTTGCCGTCACATTCACATCAGATATCTCTGTAGTGGCAAACGGAAGTGGTGGCTTTCGCCTTGCCCACCTCTAAAATGGTATCAGCACTACCGGTCAGACCTATCGTACACCTCAATGATGGTGCTCTAAGCGGAGTTCCAGCGTACTGTTGTCGGTTGGTGCACCAAAATTTATTTGGCAAAGTGCTAAACTACACTTGCCAAGTCAACGTAATGGTGTTGGTGAGACGACTCTCCAATACCGAAGACTCACCACCATATAAAATTATGCACATGCAACACTAATGTATTTCCTCCCCGAGCCAAAGCTCCCCATACTATCCCGTCCATCACAAATATTTACCAAGCCATCGGCTCGCCGGGCTAACCTGCCCATCACAAAAACAACCGAGTCTACCGCTCCTGAGAACAAACCAAACTCCCACCACCCTGGGGAGTTTGAGTGTAAGTGTAATCCTACAGTAAGTGTAATTGCTCTTGCATTCCATTTAGTGTTACGGCTTATGTTAACCTTGGACTCCCCAGGGCATTCCCTGTGAAGGGCTCTCGAGGGCACTAGGAACTACGATGGGTTTGAAGCCTAAAGCTCCCTTTCGCAATGTACTTATTAGTATAGTTTATACCCATAGGCAACCCCATTTTAAGTTATACTTAATCAGACCCTAGTGTATTTTGACTCTTTCTCTTTCAATAGGAAAAGTCGATCTTTCGATGATCCCCAACACCTCTTTCACTAGTCAACCATCACTTCTCTCCATCATTACTCCTAGTGAAGCTCTCTTTTTCACCTTACCAAAATCTGTAAACTATCAACCACCATCTCCTTATGTCCATTCCACAAGTTATTACCATTTCTGTAGTTTTTACTATATGCAGACCAACCTAAGCTATATGTTGTACATTATACGAGGTGCTCCAAATTTTCATCATTCTTCTTAATCCTGAGAAAGAGAAAAAGCAAGAAAGTTCTACAGCTCTCAGAAATTCATATTCAACTAAGAAGATCAAAGCTCTTCAGCATTCTTCTTCATCCTGAGTTCATCCTGCTTACAGGAAGACTTTCACTCAGAGGCCTTTAGAAGAAGAAGAAGAAGAAAGGAAGCTGTTTGAAGAAGAACACCTTTTCCAAATCAAGAGTCTTCTTCAAGCTTCTCCTTCAGAACCCCAAGACATTTCTTTATCTTAGTTCAGAAGAGTTCCTGCACCCTGAAGCAAGACTCCTTCCTGGATATTCTCTAAGCCAGGGGGAGCCTTGATTCTTTAGAGCTATCTAGCTCTGTGAAATCCACTAGCTTCTCTAATCTGTTTAACAATAGAGAAGAAACCTTAACTCTCTCAACCTCCTGTACAAAGGGTTATTACTCCCTTCAAAAGTGAACCCTTGGTGGTGCCAGGGCACCTGATCAAAAACCTGTGTTGGATTTTGAGCTCCTGCTCAAAAGCTCAAAGGGTCTACTTGATCTACCTGAAGCAGATCAGTTGGTGGCAGGGCACCTGACCAAAAAACTTTAGTGGATTCCTACCAGGGTGGTAGAAGAGTGGACGTACCTATTTAGAGGGAACCACTATAAAATTTCTTGTGTTGTCTGTGCTGCTTATTTCATTTATTGCACTGTGGCTGTGAGTAGAAATAACTAGGATTGCTAGTTGCTATGAGTAGAAATAACTAGGATCCCAAGCTTAATTGTAATTACAGGTAGCTCTTTCTTGTGCACTACACTTTGTGTTAGGATCTAGGGTTATCAATATCTATAAACTCATTCCGCAATTTTACTCTAAGGGAGTTGAGTAGGGTGTCCTAATTTTTGAATACTCTATTCACCCCCCCCCCCCTCTAGTGTTGTATCTATCATAACTTTCAATTAGTATCAGAGAGAGGTTGACTGACTGTACAGGCTAACACCTGAGTCACAAGATCCTGATAGATACCAAGCTTATAGATATTCACTTCATGGCCCAGTCCAAGGATTACTCAAGCACCAGACCTCCAGCATGCAACTTAGCTAAGTTTAGCATCTGGAAGGCAAGAATAAGATTATATATGAACTCTATTGATGAAGACATTTTCTCCTCTATTTTGACAGGACCTCCAGCACCTCCTGCTGAAACCACTGCTACAACATCTACAAATCTAAGTGCAGTGCCTCCTCCAGATTACAATGATGCCTACAAGAAGGCAAAGATAGCTGATGCCAAAGCTATGAACATTCTGGCTCAGACTATGTCTGATGAAATTTTCCAGAAAGTGGCTGATTGCACCTATCCAAATGCCATGTGGGACTCACTGAACTAGATTGTAGCTGGTTCAGCTGATGAAAGGAAGGACAGAAGGTCCAACCTTGTATCCCAGTATGAAAACTTCAAGAAAACTGAAACTGAATCAGTTGAAGCCATGTACACCAGACTCAGCTCAATCATCAATGAGCTGAGAATTTTTGATAAGGAAATTACATTGATAGAGGTCAATGATAAGATACTGATGTGCTTCCCCAGCACATGGGATGTTAGGATCTGGCCTATCAAGGAGGCCAGAAGTACAATTGAAATCTCAACAGAAGCTCTCCTTGGCAAGCTCAAGTCTTTTTAGCAAGTGCTGAAGACCAGGGAAGCTGAGGCTGAAGCAAAGACTCCAACTCTAGCAAAAAAGAGCAAACTCTTACTCTCAAAGCTTTTGATGCTTCTGAAGGAAGACAATCTAATGAGGAGCTGATGACACTCTTTGCCAAAATGTTTCTCAAGATGGGAAGAAAAGACTTCAGAAAGAAATATTCAAGATATGAAGATAAACCAAGGTATGATAGATCTCCTGCTAAAGAAATCATTTGTTATGGTTACAGGAAACCTGGACACATTCTACCATAGTGTCCAGAGGAAAAGAGCAAAGAAAAGAGAAAGGAAAAGGAACATCACAGGAAACACTCCAAGTCCTCCTCCTACAAAAACAAGAAAAAGGAGAAGGGATTTGTTGCTGAAACTTGGAGTGATTCAGATGAGGAATCTTCCTCCTCAAGCTCCAGTGAGGATGAGGAAGAGAAGAAGGCAAAGGAAATCTGCCTTATGGCTATTGATGCCTACAATAATCACTCAGCTGTAGAGAGTTCTGATGATGATGAAGAGATGCCTATAGAAGATAAGGTATTATCTTCATATGATTTTTCTTCTTCTGAATTTAAAACTGAGTTTAAATCCCTTTGCTTAGATTTAATTAGTTCAGAAAAGGAGATTAAAGAACTTAGAAATAAGTTAGCTGAATCAGAATCTATCTCCATTGAAAATGCTAGGTTAGAAGCAGAACTCACTAAATCAAGTGATGAAATAAAATTTCTTAAAAATGAACTAGCAAAGTCCAAGAGATTGGAAGAATCATTAAATGGTAGAAGCCTTAAGTTGCTAGAAATCACCAGCATGACAAACACTAGGTCAGGCAATAATAAGCGAGGCTTAGGAGCTTCATCATGTGAACCCCCATTATTCTTAAAAATCATCTTTCAACTCCAGTGAACTTTATTTCAGCTGATGGGATAAAGAACACTGAGCAAGTAAGACAAGTTAATCAAGTCTTAAATAAAGCTAAGAGAGAGAAAAGAAAACAAAAGTTTAAGGAAATACAAAAAGCGTCGAACGCTGCTCGACGATCGCAGTCTCAGTGGTCGAACGAAGCTCGACGATCTGTGCATCCATCGTCGAACGCCGATTGAAGTTTTCAAATTGATTTTCAAAATTATAATCAGAACCTTAGAAACCTTAATATGAAACCCTAGGTTTGTGGACCCATTAACTGCATGGAGCATCCCACCTAGGATATCTTACCCCTTAGGTTATAAACCCCAACCTGCTTATTCTTTTATTTCTAGTTTTCATTATGTGAAGAATAATGGACACAAGGTTATCTGGGTCCACAATGTTTAACTTAACTCACTGCAGGTGAAGACCTATCCTATCACTCAGGACAAGTGGTATTTGGATAGTGGTTGTGTAACACCCCGAAACTCAAAAGAGGGACGGGTGGCATTTTTAAGCCAAGACGGGGTTTTGAATCAGGTGACACGGGTCCCGACACGGGCGTGTCGGAGGCCGTGTCAGGGTGTGTTCGACCACGGGTCGTGCGGTCGCCGTGTCGGCGGTCGTCGAGTGTCGAGTGGTGGGACACGGCCTAGGACACGGGCGTGTCCCAGGCCGTGTCACTTAAGGCAATCGACACAGTGGTACACGGGCAGTGACACTGGCACAGACACGGGCACAGACACGGGCGTGTCACATGTGACACAGGCGTGTCCTATGCCGTGTCGCAAGGCCGTGTACCTCTCTAACTGCGAAGTGTTGGCCGATTGCACATAGGGGGCGTGACACGGGTACCAACACGGGCATGTCACATGTGACACGGCCGTGTCATAGGCCGTGTCAAGGGCCGTGTGCTGGTTTTCGAATCGGTCGAGACGCCGAATGGGTGACACGGCCAGGCACACGGCCGTGTTGCAACCCGTGTTCGGCCCCAGATTTTGTATTTTGAGGCCTAATCGTGGCCGTTCGTTTCCTTGGCTTGGGATCCGACGGCTGCGAGTGGTTGCTGGCAGCTTAAACCCGAAAATAGGGTTTGCAAACCCCATTTTCACTTGGGTTCTCTCTCTCTAAAGTCTAGAGAGAAGGGAGAGCTTGGAGGAGGAAGAAGGTGGTCAACTCCGGCCGCCGGTGGAGCTTCGGAACTCCGATTCTCGATCCGAGTCCGGATCCGCGGAGGCAAGGAGATTGCGGTGCTTTTCATCCGTGTAGATTTTCATAGCGCTGTGGAAGAATGCAAGGGTAACGATTTCTCATCCTTGGGCATGTGAAGCCCTTTATCCCTTTGCATAGGAAGCCCTCTCTCGTGAGTGAGCAAAGAGTTGGAGCGTTTCTTGGGGTAGATATGTAAAGTCCCCCTTGTGTAGAGTCCGTATGCGAGAACGGACATAGGCATTGTGTGTGAAGCTTATCCGGACAAGTAGAGCCGGATCGGTGATGTTGCATTGCATTTGAACCGGGGAAGACTCCGGGTGTTTGGGCATTTTTCGGGTTTTCTACGTGGTAGATTGCAACAGGGAGCCTTGGAGATTAACTCCAAGGTGCACCCGGAAAACTGGGCAAAAGTGAGTTTTGCCAACACGATGGCCGGGGAGCCAACGTGAACATAACCGGGTTATGTGATTGTTGTGGCGGAAAAGGGACTCGGTGAGTCTTGACCTGCGCATATGGCTTAAATTGTCATTGCGATATGAGCACGGGTCAGGCAGAACTGTACCCGGTCTATGTCGTTCGGTCGGACCGTTGGCATGGATGAGGGTCTTCGGTGGTCTATGGCTTAAATTGCCGTGACCAAGGCCAGGAAGGCAAAATGCTCATATGGTTGGCCGTCCAAGAGGCGGTGGTGGAACGGGAACGTCTATGGCTTGAATTGACGTGACATTGGCCGGTTCGCCGTGAATGTGCCCTGTGTGCACGAGGTGTGTGCCATGCAAGCCTACGCCTGTGATGATGTGTGTTCACACTAATTTATTGCCTATACTAATAAAGTGCAGGGAAAAAGCATCGCCGCCCCGATTTTGGGGGCGGGATCGTTATAATTTGGTCAGCATAGCTGACCGTTGCTTTTGTTTGCCACCGGGCGGTGGTTCGTGCTTGCAGGTGCTGCGGAGCCGAGCGGAAAATAGCGGGCTAAAGCCCATGTTGCGGTGCTGGCCCTCGAAGGCCTAACCCTTTTATGCTTTCCGTTTATTTCATGTATGGCCGGCCTGCGAGCCGAAGTATGTAAGACCTGTTTTGTTAAGCAAACCTTGTAAGGCCATAAGGCCGGTACTTTTGTATTTTTCATTCCTATTGTTATTTCTATAGTGGACATTCTTGCTTGGCAGGGTTCTTGTAATTGTGCAACTTAATAAATTGCTTCCGCTAGAATGACTCTGTGTAGGACGTTGGTGATTGGTTGTATGGTTTCAACGCGTAACCAACCGGTCTGTCCGTAGTATATGGCGTCGGGCCCCGGCCGGACCTACTGTTATATACTATGTGACGGATAGGGGTGTTACAAATTGGTATCAGACTACTGGTTTCGGTCAAACTTAAATGAATTTGTGGACGAATTCACTTTAAGGGGTGGTGAGCACATGTGTGCGTCATCGTTATAACATGAAAAGAACCCATCAATGTCCACTTAGGAATGAAAATACTCATGTTTGAGGAACCTGCGTGTTCCTATAATTGCTGTTTGCAGTAATATTTGGTCTCTTATCGGTGTTTTGCACGATTATAGGTGACCAGGAGTGGTGCTGGGCCGTCAGAACGGCCAGGTTCTGAGGCAAGCAGTGCGCCAAGTGAAGCGCCTGCAACACCTCCGTCTGCCGAGACCATTAGATTGGTGGCAGAAGCTGTCTTTGCTATGATTAATGCGCAACCTGCAAGACAGGTGCAGCAGCCTGCTCCTGTGGGGGAGCAAGTGCCGCTCCAACCGACGGAGCCTAGAAGGGTTGAGCTGGTGGCGGTGGAGCCGGAGTTACCTCTGAGAGCAACTGAAAGACAGTTGAAGCATGTGATGGGCTTCCACCCACCAGTGTTCTCGGGAACGGGAACCCCGACCCAGGCTGAAGATTGGCTCTCAAGAGTCAATAGGGTGATGACAGCTACTGAAACCGAAGAGTGGCAGAAGACCACGATAGCGACGTTCCTTTTGGATGGGGACGCAAAGTTATGGTGGGAAGGCCTAGAGCTACACCAGTTGAGGGGAAGGCCGTTGGCCGAAGTTCCTATGACGGAGTTTTCGAGAGTGTTCATGGCTCGATACCTCCCCTCAGTGCAGAGGATCGCATTGGAGAACGAGTTCCAAAAGTTGGTGCAAGGAGATAGCACTGTAGACGAGTACCTCCACAAGTTTACTCGGTTGGGGAGATATGCTAGCGCTACCTTTGCCGAAGAGGAGCGAAAGACTAACCGCTTTTACGAAGGGTTAAGAGATGAGCTGAGGTTGCTACTGTCAGGGCCCATGGCGCAGGGTTTCCTAACCTTGGTCAAATCGGCCCGGTCCTTGGAGAAGGACATGAGAAATGTGCAAGCTAAGAAGGATTCTGGCGTGAAGAAATCGGAGTTCAAAGCGCCGACTACGTCGAAGTCGGGCTATCGAAAATTCTTCAAGAAGGCTAGGACGTCAGGTCCAGCTTCTTCTATGGGTGCCTCGGGGGCAACTACCAATCGAACCCGGGCGCTTGTTTTACGTGTGGAAAGACGGGGCACTTTGCTCGTGACTGCTGGAGTGGACGCTCAAAGTCCGAAAGGAAGCAAGGAGCTACTTACGAAGAGAAGGGCAAAGCGGTGGAGTCGACCGCGTCCACTTATGCTCCGACTCAGCCTAGAGTCTATAACTTGGGCCAGCAGGAGGCCATCAAGCAAGCAGATGTGCTGACAGGTATGAGTTAATTTATAGCAAGTTGACTTTAAAATACCATTACATATTGCTTGTTAGGCTAATGTCTTTTGCTTAGGCTTTGTGGTGATTAGCGATAGTCCGGCACGGGCACTGTTCGATACGGGAGCGTCACACTCCTTCTTGTCCGAAAATTTTATATCGCGCATCGGAGTCCCTTCTTCGATGGCGAAGGACAAGTTGGATGTGCTGCTACCGAATGTGTGCTCGATGCGTGCGGACAGAGTTTGCGCCGTAAAGGTTCATATAGGGAGCCAAGAGTTCGACTTGCTAGCGTCATTGCTGCCGCTAGTAGAGTTCGACGTTATCTTTGGGATGGATTGGCTTTCGGAGCAGAAGGCTTGCATTGACTGTAACCAGAAGGAGGTCAAGCTGGGTGTTGGGCTGGGGACAACATTCGAGGGACTCAAGGGGTCGAGCAAGACGCTGATGTCTGCTCTTCAGGTGGTAAAGGCAGTTCGTGCTGGTGCAGAGCTGTTCTTCGCAATAGTGGGGGCTGTGGAGCCAAATTACATGTTGGATAGCATCCCTGTGGTTTGTGAATACCCCGATGTATTCCCGGATAGTCTTCCTGGGGCCCCACCGCAGCGAGAGATTGATTTCACCATCGAGCTCGTACCGGGGGCCAAACCGGTGTCACGTGCTCCGTATAGGTTGGCGCCTAAGGAGATGGCAGAGTTGAAAGTTCAGCTAGAGGAGCTGATGGATCAAGGTTATGTGCGTCCAAGCTCGTTGCCTTGGAACGCACCGGTCCTCTTCGTTAAGAAGAAGGATGGTAGTATGTGGTTGTGTATCGACTACAGAGAGTTGAATAAGCTGACGGAAAAGAACAAGTACCCGATCCCAAGGCTTGATGACCTCTTTGATCAGTTAGTCGGATCGTCGGTATATTCTAAGTTGGACTTGAAGTCGGAGTACTACCAGTTGAGGATAAGGGAATGTGATATCCCGAAGACGGCGTTCAGCCAAGGTATGGGCATTTCGAGTTCACGGTCATGCCGTTTGGACTAACGAATGCGCCATCATTGTTTATGGACTTGATGAACAGGACGTTCCGAGATTTCCTGGATCGCTTTGTGATCGTCTTTATTGACGATATATTGGTGTACTCGCAGTGTGAAGAAGATCACTTCAAGCACTTGCATCTGGTGTTGGAGACTTTGAGGAGGAATGAGCTTTATGCAAAATTCTCCAAGTGCGAGTTCTGGCTGCCCTTAGTAGCGTTCCTTGGTCACATTGTTAGTGGGGAAGGTATAGCGGTGGATCCGTCGAAGATCGTTGCGATACGGGAGTGGCCTGCGTTGTCTTCTGTCATGGAAGTCCGTAGTTTTCTCGGGCTTGCCAGATATTACAGGCGCTTCGTAGAGAACTTCTCGCGGATAGCGCTACCCCTCACGAAGTTGACAAGGAAAGATCAGAGATTCTTGTGGACGCAGGAGTGCGTGCAAGCGTTTGAGGAGCTGAAGAGACGGTTGACCACGGCGCCAGTTCTTAGTTCGCCGAGTGGGACCGAGGGCTTTGAGGTGTATAGCGACGCTTCAGGTAGTGGTTTGGGCTGCGTGCTGTTGCAGCATGGAAGTGTGATTGCGTATGGATCGCATCAGTTGAAGGTACATGAAAGAAATTATCCGGTGCACGACTTGGAGTTGGCGGCCGTGATATTTGCACTCAAGTTGTGGAGGCACTACCTATACGGCGTAAGAGTCGATATATACACCGATCACAAGAGCCTAAAGTACTTGTTGGATCAAAAGGACCTTAATATGAGGCAGAGGAGGTGGATGGAGTTCCTGGGGGACTGCACCTTCAAAATACATTATGTACCCGGGAAGGGCAACACAGTTGCGGATGCGCTGAGTCGCAGGGCTCCCGCCCAAGCCAACTGGTTGTCGTTGCATGATGAGCGGCTGATACGGGAGTTGGAGGAGCTTGAGATCTGTTGCGTTGACAGGCAGACGAGCGCCAAAGCAATGTTAAACTGGGCAGAAGTTTAGTATGACCTGGCTGACCGGGTTCGGCAGGCATTGGAGTTAGATGACTCCATGAAGGAGCTTATGGAGGCAGCGTTGGATGGGTCAAATTCCCAGTTCTCGGTAGTAGATGGTTTGCTAAGGAAGGATCATCGGTTGTGCGTCCCAAGCGGGAGTAACCTACGGGCGGAGTTGTTGTACGAGGCGCATCATACCAAGTACTCGATCCACCCCGGGAGCACAAAGATGTATCGTGATCTCAAAAAGTTGTTTTGGTGGCCGGGGCTCAAGAAAGACGTGGCGTTGTACGTGGATAAATGCCAAACGTGCGCCTAGGTGAAGGCGGAGTGCCAAAAGCCGGGAGGATTTCTGAAGTCCTTTCCTATACCGGAGTGGAAATTCGACGACATATCTATGGACTTTGTGCATGGGTTGCCAAGGTCGCAGAAGGGGAACGACGTCATCTGGGTGATCGTAGATCGGTTAACAAAGGTGTCGCACTTCATTCCGCATAGGAAGGATGATCCAGTGGAGAAATTGGCGAAGTTGTATGTTGACAGCATTGTTAGGCTGCATGGCGTGCCCTGTAGCATTGTGAGTGATCGCGATGGGCGGTTCACGTCAAATGATTGGAGATTGGTGCAGCAGATGCTGGGAACAATGTTAAAGTCCAGCACAGCCTTCCATCCGCAGACGGATGGGCAGACCGAGAGAGTCAATAGGATGATGGAGGACATGCTACACATGTGTGTTCTGGACTTCGGTAAGCATTGGGAGGACCAGCTGTATTTGGTGGAGTTCGCTTACAACAAAAGCTACCAGGCGAGTATCCAGATGGCGCCCTTTGAGGCCCTTTATGGTAGGAGGTGTCGCACGCCGTTGTCTTGGTTAGAAACGGGTGAGGCAAGGTTGTACAAGAAGCAGGAGGTGGAAAATGCTACTTCTTTGGTGTGGATCATTCGAGAGCGTTTGCTGATCTCTCAGGATAGACAAGCTAAGTACTACAATGCCAAGCATCGGAATGTGGAGTTCGCGGTGGGCGATTGGGTGTACTTGAAAGTAAAGTCGGTCAAGGGTGTCTCGCGGGTGAGATGCTTGAAGAAGCTGAGCCCAAGATACCTTGGACCCTTTGAGATTCTGGAGCGTGTCGGCGAAGCGGCTTATCGTTTGAAGTTATCGGTAGAGTTGAGTGGACTACACGATGTGTTCCACATCTCTGTATTGTGGAAGGCGGTGCAGGAGCCTTCGCAGGTGATCGCAGTTGATCAAGTGCCGGTGGACGAAGGATTGACGACTAGGGTCAAGGCCATTCGTATCGAAGATGCTGAGGTCAAGAGACTCCGTAACAAGGAGATCCGGATGGTTAAGATCCGGTGGGATAATTGCGGTCATGAGGAGCTCTCTTGGGAGCGGGAGCAGACCATACTTGAGGAGTACCCAGAGTTATTCCGCTCAGGTACCGCTCTTGGTTTTATGTTTACTTTCCTTTAGTAATTTCGTGGGCGAAATTCTTTTAAGATGGAGAGAGTTGTAACACCCTGAAACTCAAAAGAGGGACGGGTGGCATTTTTAAGCCAAGACGGGGTTTTGAAGTAGGTGACACGGGTCCCGACACGGGCATGTCGGAGGCCGTGTCAGGGTGTGTTCGACAACGGGTCGTGCGGTCGCCGTGTCGGCGGTCGTCGAGTGTCGAGTGGTGGGACACGGCCTAGGACACGGGAGTGTCCCAGGCCGTGTCACTTAAGGGAATCGACACATGTGACACGGGCGTGTCCTATGCCGTGTCGCAAGGCCGTGTACCTCTCTAACTGCGAAGTGTTGGCCGATTGCACAAGGGGGGCGTGACACGGGAACCAACACGGGCGTCTCACATGTGACACGACCGTGTCATAGGCCGTGTCAAGGGCCGTGTGCTGGTTTTCGAATCGGTCGAGACGCCGAATGGGTGACACGGCCAGGCACACGGCCGTGTTGCAACCCGTGTTCGGCCCCAGATTTTGTATTTTGAGGCCTAATTGTGGCCGTTCGTTTCCTTGGCTTGGGATCCGACGGCTGGGAGTGGTTGCTGGCAGCTTAAACCCGAAAATAGGGTTTGCAAACCCCATTTTCACTTGGATTCTCTCTCTCTAAAGTCTAGAAAGAAGGGAGAGCTTGGAGGAGGAAGAAGGTGGTCAACTCCAGCCGCCGGTGGAGCTTCGGAGCTCTGATTCTCGATCCGAGTCCGGATCCGCGGAGGCAAGTAGATTGCGGTGCTTTTCATCCACGTAGATTTTCATGGCGCCGCGGAAGAACGCAAGGGTAACGATTTCTCATCCTTGGGCATGTGAATCCATTTTTCCCTTTGCATAGGAAGCCCTCTCTCGCGAGTGAGCAAAGAGTTGGAGCGTTTCTTGGGGTAGATTTGTAAAGTCCCCCTTGTGTAGAGTCCGTATGCGAGAACGGACATAGGCATTGTGTGTGAAGCCTATCCGGACAAGTAGAGCCGGATCGGTGATGTTGCATTGCATTTGAACCGGGAAAGACTCCGGGTGTTTGGGCGTTTTTCGGGTTTTCTATGTGGTAGATTGCAACAGGTAGCCTTGGAGATTAACTCCAAGGTGCACCCGAAAAACTGGGCAAATGCGAGTTTTGCCAACACGATGGCCGGGGAGCCAACGTGAACATAACCGGGTTATGTGATTGTTGTGGTGGAAACGGGACTCGGTGAGTCTTGACCTGCGCATATGGCTTAAATTGTCATTGCGATATGAGCACGGGTCAGGCGGAACTGTACCTGGTCTATGTCGTTCGGTCGGACCGTTGGCATGGATGAGGGTCTTCGGCGGTCTATGCCTTAAATTGCCGTGACCAAGGCCAGGAAGGCAAAATGCTCATATGGTTGGCTGTCCAAGAAGCGGTGGTGGAATGGGAACGTCTATGGCTTGAATTTACGTGACGTTGGCCGGTTCGCCGTGAATGTGCCCTGTGTGCACGAGGTGTGTGGCTGTGCGAGCCTACGCCTGTGATGATGTGTGTTCACACTAATTTATTGCCTATACTAATAAAGTGCAGGGAAAGAGCATCGCCGCCCCGATTTTGGTGGTGGGCTCGTTATAATTTGGTCAGCATAGCTGACCGTTGCTTTTGTTTGCCACCGGGCGGTGGTTCTTGCTTGCAGGTGCTACGGAGGCGAGCAAAAAATAGCGGGCTAAAGCCCATGTTGCGGTGCTGGCCCTCGAAGGCCTAACCCTTTTATGCTTTCCGTTTATTTCATGCATGGCTGGCCTGCGAGCCGAAGTATGTAAGACCTGTTTTGTTAAGCAAACCTTGTAAGTCCATAAGGCCGGTACTTTTGTATTTTTCATTCCTATTGTTATTTCTGTAGTGGACATTCTTGCTTGGCAGTGTTCTTGTAATTGTGCAACTTAATAAATTGCTTCTGCTAGAATGACTCTGTGTAGGACGTTGGTGATTGGTTGTATGGTTTCAACGCGTAACCAACCTGTCTGTCCGTAGTATATGGCGTCGGGCCCCGGCCGGACCTACTGTTATATACTATGTGACGGATAGGGGTGTTACAGGTTTCTCCAAACATATGACATGGAACAAAGAAAATCTGTCAAAGTTCAAGGCCAAGCTTGGACCAAAGGTGATCTTTGGGGATTCTAGCTGTGGTCAAACTGAAGGATATGGTAGGATTACCATTGGAGCAGTAACTTTCAAAAGGGTTGCATATGTAACTGGACTGAAGCATAACCTTATCTCAGTAAGTCAGTTATGTGATGCAGGATATCAAGTATCGTTCACTAACACTCTTTGTAATATTACTTTAAATATTAATGTTATGTTAGTAGGTATTAGACAAGGTAATATTTATTTAGTAGACTTTAATTCAACCCATTCTGAAATCTGCTTATTTAATGAAGTAACAAATAACAACACCTTATGGCATAAAAGGCTTAGCCATGTTAACCTCAAGAACATATCTAGGTTATCTAAATAGAACCTAGTTAGAGGTTTACCTTCTTGCCCCTACAAGAAGGAGTGCCTATGCAAGGCTTGTCAATTAGGAAAGCAAAACAAAAATTCCTTTAAATCTGTAAATAAAAGTGATTCACCTAGAATCCTGTATCTATTTCATTTGGACCTTTTTGGCCCAATAAATGTACAGAGTCTAGGAGGGAAGTATTACACTTTAGTAATTGTAGACGACTTCTCTAGGTTCACTTGGGTGTTCTTCTGGAGAACTAAGGCTGATAACTTCAAAGTTCTTACAGATTTTCTAATGTGTGTGCAGACTGAATATTCTACTCGTGTTGCCTTGATCAGAAGTGATCATGGTACTAAGTTTGAGTCTCTTCTCATGCAAGAATTCTGTGAGAAAGAAGGTATCAAACATAGCTTCTCTGCTCCTAGAACTCCCCAACAAAATGGGGTAGTGGAAAGGAAGAATAGAACCCTGATTGAAGCTACTGGTACATTATTGGCAGATGCTAACATGCCTCTTTCTTATTGGGCAGAAGCTGTTAGCACAGCTAATTATGTCTTGAACATAAGTCTTATACACAAGCTTAAGAGTAAAACTCCTTATGAGTTGCTTAAAGGAAAGAAACCTAAAATAAATTATTTTAGAGTATTTCGTTGTGTAGTATACATTCATAACAAAAATAAAGAATACCTTAGAAAGTTTGAAGCAAAAGCTTCAATGGGAATTTTTCTTTGATATTCCCAAGTAAGCAAAGCTTATATGGTATTTAATAATTCTTCTTCTAAAATTGAGGAATCTGTGCATGTGTCCTTTGATGAATCTCAGATGTTTTACAAGGAGAAGGAAACTTCCCCTTCCTCAAGTTCGTTGCAGGTACCAGAATCTAGTAAAGATGTCACTCAAGAGATTCTCCATCTATCAACTCTTCATATCACTGATTCAGGCAGTGATGAAGAATTTGCAGAAGCTGTTGCTGTACCACCAATAGTAGATCAAATTCCTCCTGAGGAATTAATCCCAACTGTTGCTGAAGATCACATCCCACCTGCTGATGTTGTCACACTTAGAGATCATCCTACATCTCAAGTGATTGGAGACATATCAGCTGGTGTTCAAACAAGACATCAATTAAGACAGGATGTGATGCATGTTTGTTTCCTTTCATAGATTGAGCCCCTCACCATTAATGATGCTGAGCTAGATCCCCACTGGATCATTGCTAAGCAAGAGGAACTCAATTAATTTGAAAGATGTAAAGTATGGACTTTGGTTCCAAGACAAAAAGGCCAACTGATCATAGGCACCAAGTGGGTGTTTAGAAACAAGTTGGATGCAAATGGAGTTATTGTAAGGAACAAAGCTAGGCTTGTAGCTCAGGGCTACAGACAGGAGGAAGGTATAGATTATGACCAAACCTTTGCTCCTGTTGCAAGGCTAGAGGCAATAAGGATCTTTCTAGCCTATGCATCCTATATGAAGTTTAAGGTCTTTCAGATGGATGTAAAAAGTGCCTTTCTAAATGCTGAGCTAAAGGAAGAGGTATTTGTTGAACAACCACCTGGGTTTGTTTCTTCAACTCAACCCTCACATGTTTTCAAGTTGCAAAAAGCTCTTTATGGACTCAAACAAGCACCCAGAGCCTGGTATGAGACTCTAGCTAGTTTTCTGTTAGAGCACAACTTTGTTAGGGGAGTAGTTGATAGAACCCTTTTCGTCAAGCACCACAAGGACACAATCCTGTTAGTTCAAGTGTATGTGGATGATATTATTTTTTGTTCCACTGATCCCAAACTGTGCAAAAAGTTCTCTGACTTGATGCATTCTAAGTTTGAGATGAGTAGTATGGGTGAGCTGTCTTACTTTCTTGGTCTCCAAGTAAAGCAAAATGCTGATGGCATCTTCATCTCCCAATCCAAATATGCCAAAGAATTGGTAAAGAAGTCTGGGATGGCTGATGCTTCAGCAATGCATACACCTATGACTACTAATGTAGTTATAGATTCTGATGATCAGGGTAAGCCTGTTGATCAAAAGAATTATAGGGTCATTGTTGGTTCCCTATTGTATTTAACTGCAAGTAGACCAGATATAATGTTTGCTACATGCCTATGTGCTAGGTTCCATGTCAACCCCAAGGAATCTCATCTGATTCTTCTCAAGAGAATCTTGAGATACCTGAAGGGATGTCCAAATCTAGGACTATGGTACCCAGCTGAATCAGAATTTGAGTTAATTGGATACTCTGATTCTGATTATGCTGGTTGTAGAGTTGATAGGAAAAGTACCTCAGGAACTTGTCAGTTCTTGGGAGAGAGATTGGTCTCTTGGTTCTGAAAGAAGCAGGCTTCTGTCTCAACTTCAACTGCAGAGGCTGAATATATAGCAGCTACTAGTTGTTATTCACAGATCCTGTGGATTCAAAACCAGCTTTTGGATAATGGGTACACACACAAAAACACAAAAATCATGTGTGACAGTACCAGTGCTATCTCCATTGCACAAAATCCTGTGCACCACTCTAGAACCAAGCACATTGAGATTATACACCATTTCCTGAGAGATTGTGTGGAAAAGAACAAGATCAGCCTTGAGTTCATATCCACTGACCTTCAGAGAGGTGATATTTTCACCAAGCCTTTAGATGATCTGTTCTTTTTGGTTCAAATAGGCATGATTAATGGAAAAGACTAAGTGTGACGTCTGCCTTTGTTGAAACATGTTTGAAGATCGTCGAACGACGTTCGAAGATAGTCGATCGGATAAAGCCTATCGTCAACCTATGGTTGATGATGGCTTGAAGATCGTCGACCGACGTTCGCAGATCGTCGAACAGGTCGAGCCTATAGTCGATCTATGGTTGACGATAGCTTGTTGTTTGTGAAGACAGAAATAGTCGAACGATTGATCGACTACTCTTCTTCAGGAACGATCGTCGAACGACCGTTCGACCATCGTCTCCAGTATCTTTTAAAATAGATCGACGATTGCTAGTTTAATATAAAATCGATGGTCGACCTAGGTTAAGAGATCGTTCCTTTTATCGTCGACGGAGAGCGTCTTCTCGCATTCCGTCTTTCTGCTTGCTCCCTGTCTCGCGATTTCTGCCATTTCGCCTTCGCCGTCTCTCTCGCCTTCTCCAACCCCTTCGATGGCGATTGATCCAGCCCTCCTGTCCGTGGTGAAGTTCGATGCTGGTTTTAGCGTGGACTTTGATTCTTTCAGCTGCTGTGAGTCTGCGATAGTGGATATCCTCAACCTCTGCAATGACCAAGGATGTGAAAAGTTCATGTCCACAAGAATAAAGATAAATGTCTAGGAGATTAAAGAATGGGCATTCACTTCGTCCTCCAATGACGACTCTATGACCGGAACGATAGACGGAGAAGAGGTAATTTTGACTCCCGCCATTTTAACTAAAATTTTTGGATTATTGAATGGGGAAGAGGATTATGAGCAAGATACCCCTGAATTTGGGAGAATGTTGACTGAACTAGGACATGCCGACGACATTCCTTCTAAGCTGCTAAAGGTGAATTTTCCGTTGAAGATAAAGTTCCTTGCTGAACTAGTCGGAAAAGTGCTTCTGAGAAAGCACTCTGCCCATGATAATATAACCAAGCAACTGTTTGCCCTGATGTGTGCCATCGTGAACAAGAAGCAGATTAACTGGGCAGGAGTTTTGTTTGATTTAATAAGGAAAAAGAATAGCAAGAAGGAAGTCACCCTGGGTAGGGTGCTTGGGATTTTTCTAAAAGAGAAATATCCCCATCTGTTGGTCTCAGTTTCTACTTCCATCAATGCCAGCAAAAAGATGGACCCAACCCTGTCTGTCAAGTGGAAAAGGAGCTTTCTGAAGCCCGCTCTAGAAGGGGTAGCTCCAGTTGCATCTGAGAGCACAAGGACTGCTTCAGTCACTCCCCTCCTTCAAGAAGCAGGCTCAGCCAATCTCTCCTTTCCATCCACTTCTTCTGCATTACCTTCCACCTCTATTGAAGTGCCACCATCTACTTCAGTTGAAGTTCCATCTTCTGAATCTCATCTTCTTGATTCCTCCACAATTCTCCATGCATCACCTCCAGCATCTCCACTCCCTTCTCATCTTGCTAGGATATCTCATCCTAGTTTTGATTTATTGGCTTCTGAGCTATCCACTCCTCCTCAGTCACCAATTCTTCATTCAGATCATATTGATCTTCTTGCATCCACCCATCATTCTCTAGTTCACTCTCCATCTCATCAAGAATACACCATCCTTGCTGTTCATCCATCTACTGTGATTCCCCCACCTTCATTTGAAATCACCCCAGCCTTCATCTCAAGCATCCTATAGTTAATTACTCATTCAATCAAAATCATGATTGAAGAGGCAATTGCTCCCCTTGTATCCTCCATCTCTTCCCTGACTGCCTCCATCCAAGCTCGCTCAAAATCTGCTGAGCCCTCTTCATCTAGAGGCCTGGTTTCAGTTTCCACTGAAATCAGGCAGGGGGAGATGCTCTATGAAGATGCCTCTAAACTGCCCCTGGCCTCTTGTCCAGCAGATCCTCCAGCAGATACAGAAAAAGAGATAGAAGAAACAGTACCTCCACTGTCTGAAAAAGATATTTCTGATGCTATAATGAAAACTGAATTTGTTGTCAAAGTCTTCCTAGAAGAATTCTCCACTCCCCTAGTTGCCCTCTACCTAGAAGGAGTCATTACCTCCTTTCTAGATGAATTATAATAGTTAGGACATTCTAAGGAAAATCCTGAAGGTAACTCTTTTACTCATTTTCTAGACTTGATAACTGACATGTTAGTATGGGAATACCTAGAAGGAATGATAAAATTTCATTTAGCAAATTTGTGTTCATAATACTATAGATATAGTGGAAGAAGTGTTAGTTGTCCAAGAACATGATCATCAACCTGCTCTAGAAGTTCCACCTGATCCAGAACCACTTGTTCAAGATCCTGAGGTTGCTCAACCAGCTCAGTTAGCTGTGCAAGAAGAATTGGTCTCCATGACAGTTACTGATGAACAAGAGAAGGTGTCAAAAATTCAAGTGGAAAAGTATACAGTCTGGGATGACACCCCTGGATTAGATCTAGACACTCTTCTAGCACAGGATGCCCTGGAAGAAGAGTTAGAAAAAGCTGTATTAAAAGAGAAAGAAAAAGCTGTGCAAGAAGCGTTTGATCCTTATGATCATCTTCCTTCATCAAACTCTGAGGATGAGGATGAATCTGATGAATCTGAAGAATCCAAGAGAAAGAAATCTGCCAAGAAGAAAAGAAAAGCTGTGGCTCCTCCTCCTCCAAACCCGTACAATGATATCCCTTATTATATCTTGAAAGGAATTGATCCCAAGTCTAAAGAGTTTCAGCATTGGATGGGATTTTCAAAGAATCAAGAAAAGTTAAGGAAGAAGTCTAAAAGGTATGACAGTCCTGCTCCAAGATGGACTCCTAGAGGTCCTCCTCCTCCACCTCCTAGTGCAGGAGCCTCTGGCAACTTGTCTGCAAATCCTTCTGCTCCGTCTGATAGGTTTACTCCATCCCAATCTTCTCAAAGGAAAAGCAATCAAGGATATCAAGGCAGATCGCAATCTAGATACCAAAGGCATGATGCTGATGCAAAAGAACAAGTGAAGGAGGTAGTTTATCAAAAACCAACCTTTTCTCCTCCTCCTTCCAAAGAAACCAAGAGCATATCTTCTTCAAAGCTAGATCATGCAAAGAAAGCTGTTTCAAAAGGTAAAAGAGTTATTTTCTCTGAAAAATTGAGTAAGAAATTTGCTGAGTTTGCTCCTCCTTCTTCTCTTGTTATTCAGGAAAATAAAGATCTAGCTGAAAGCCTGTTAGATCTGTCTATTAAATTTAAAGCTATGAAACCTGTAGATCCAACTTATGAAAATGTGTATGAAAGTCAAGAGCTTGATCCTGATTTCAGGATGGCTAGATTTCATGAGCTAGTTGGATCAGCCCAGATTAGGAAAGCCAATGCTGAAGGTAAAGATACTACAGGATTAATGACTATGTCTAAATTCAGAAAGAAGGAGCTTTATAAATTCTAGGTTAGACCTGAGGTATTTGACCCTTCAAAATATATGGAAAAGCATCCTGAAGCAGTTGTTCCAAGGACATCAGAATCTAAAATTATAGGAGAGCAAGATCTAAAGCTATCAAAGAAAGAAGCTCTAGACCCTTTCAGGAAAATTACTTTTATTCCTAATTCCTCTGAATCTAAACCAAATTTTGAAGCTTCTTAAATTTCATTGATTGACAGTTATTTATTTGTCTGTTTGATTGATGTTATCTGCTACTTAGATATTTCCCTTCCTGTATTTTATTTATTTTCAGTAGTTTGTTTTGTGTGTTTTGTTGTTAAGAGACTTAACTCAAATAGGGGGAGATTGTTGGTACCCTAGTTTGGATTTGAGTTCAGTCCTCTCTTTTAGTCTCTTGACCCAAGATTTATCTATGGTCAAAGGTTAGTTGTTTAGTTAGTTTGCTCTAGTTTTAGAGTTGTCACTTTTCCAGATGAAAATTAGGTTAAGTTGTTTTTTTGTTTGACTATGAAAGAAAAGGGATAGATACTACTCTAGAGGGGGGGGGGGGGTGAATAGAGTAATCAAAAATTGCACTAGCAAAGTTGACTGTCTACTCAACTCTCTTGGAGTTAATTGCGGAATGAAGGTTATAGATATTTGAGAAGTAATCCTAAAGCCTAACACAAGTGTTGTGCACAAAAGGCAGCTGTTGCGCGCTAGGGTTCGAAGAAAATAAACGCAACCGAACTAGCAACCCGATGAGGCAAGTATACCTATCGAATTGTAGCAAGGGGACACAAGTGTCGTATTGAAATCCGGGAACTGTTGGCTATGCTTACTCACACGAACGCTATTATCTTATCGACGGAAAAAACTAGGGTTTTAGAAAATCTAAGTGCAAGGGAGAAAGTAAAGCTATACTAGAAAGAGAAACACCGCAATTAAGTAAAGCTATTAAGTAAAACGATTACTACGAAGTGTAGAAAATAGGAAATGGAAATGCACTCGATCAAGATTCACCTCGGCTAAAGACGATTAATAAAATGCGATAAAAATCTAAACTTAATAGGATAAAGGTCCTTGACCGTGGAGGTTCCTAAAGCTTGAACACGCTTCTCTCGAAGTCGTGCCCAACTGAGTTTAGGAAGGTCCGACCGACTCTCCTCTAAATCGGAGGCCTAAAACTCGCTTTACACGGTGAACCCCACTATTGGATTTTACTCCAATCCGGGAGATTTGGACGTCTGCCTCTCAGGAGGGGTGCGTACAACTCCCTTTACTCTTGAATGCTCACTTCATTCTTTCGGCCTCTCGGCTAGCCCAGAATGAAAGCAAAGGCGGAGAGTATATATCGAAAATATACCTCCAACCCGTGATTAATCAAGAGTAATTCAAGGCCCTAACCTAAAAAGAAAAGATTAATTAAAACATCATAACATAATCGCTCTAACCTCGGATCATCAAGATCGAGTACAAGGAGGATTAGTCAATCATTATGGAATGGAGGAAGGGGGGTGTGTAGTAAAGCATAAGAAGAACACAAGCTAAACAAGAACACTTTTATTAATTAAAAGGGGCAAGCTACACTATTGAAATTGAAATTACAAGTGCATGAAATTTAACTCCTATTCTAGCCCTACAAGTAGCACTAAGCAAGAGCAAAATTACAATGAAAGCATAAACAAGCTAAGATTAAACTAGGGTTAAACAAAAATTACAAAGAGAGGGAGAGAGAGAGAGAGAGAGAGAGAAAGCATTAAAAAAAACTCAAGAACCAAAGGAGCAGCACCTCCCCCACTCAACCAAAGCTTGCTGAAATGGAGAGGGGGGTCTCAATTTATAGAAATTTTTCTCGGGTTGGTCACGCCCTCCGACACGCCCTAGGGGGGGCGTGTCAGGGGGCGTGACAGTACTATGTTGACCTCGGGCTCTAGATTCTGGCGGGAGGGATGATTGCTTCGGTACGTCGGTGGTCACGCCCTAGGTCACGCCCGTGACAGGGGGGCGTGACAGGCACGTCATGTCCAAATCATTGGTCGGAAATCCGTCAGTCGTCGAAAAGTTGATGTCACGCCCCAAGTCACGCCCGTGACGGGGGGCGTGACGGTACTGTTTGCGTGCTGTGGCGGAACGGCATTTAATGCGGCGGCAGGCTTTGCGGCAGAGGGCGACACGCCCATGGTCACGCCTGGAGACACGCCCAGGGAGGGTGTGTTAGGGGGCGTGACAGCGGTTTTGACCGTTTTTCTGTCCCTTCCAGCAGGAGTCCTGGGGATCGGGTGACACGCCCTAGGTCACGCCCAGGGAGGGCGTGATAGGGTTGCGACAGGTCATTTTGGCCAATTTTCTGGAAACCTGCAAAAAGACAAGAAAAAGTCAGTGGCAATAACATTTACATAAAAATGATAAAAATAAACTAATAATAGACATAATTTGTATAATATAAAATAGAAAATACGATAATAGTTTAGGCTACAAAATGTATTATCAGCAGCCAACTATAATTATAGTTAAGGCTTGCAATCCTAAACAGCAACTAGCAGACCTAGTTAAAACTTATCACAGCCAACAGCACAAGTAATAAATCAAACAACCAGACGACACAAGGGAATTTTTAGTGGTTCCCCAAACAACTTGGGTACGTCCACTCTTCTACCAATAAGGTAGGAATCCACTCAGGTTTTTGATCAGGTGCCCTGCCACCAACAAGATCTGCTTCAGGTAGATCCAGAAACCCTTTAGACTTTTGATCAGGTGTCTAAAAACCAACACAGGTTTTTGATCAGGTGCCCTGCCACCAAGGTATACTTTTGAAGGGAGTAATAACCCTTTACAGGAGGGGGAAAGGAGGTTAAAATATCTTCTCTATTTTAAGTAGAATTAGATAAGCTCAAGAACTTGCACTGAGCTAGAAAGATCTAAAGAGTCAAGGCTCCCCCTGACAAAAAGAATGTCCAGGTGAAGTCTTGCTTCAGTGTAGAAAACACTTCATAAAATCTGAAGGAAAAAGCTACAAGAAGATAATAAATATGAAATGAAAATTCTTCTTCAGGCAGCTATCTTCTTCTTCTTCTTTTCAAAAAAACTCTGAGTGAAGATCTTCCTGGAGGCAGGAGAACTCAGGTTGAAGAAGAGTGAAGAGCTAAAACTTCTTCTCAGTTGGATGTGAACGAGCTGAGAGCAGTTGTAAACTGTAAGTTGTAAGCTTGAATGCTGTTGTTGGCTTTTTGCTAACTGAACTAGTTGATTTCTTTCTCCAAAGAATTCTTTATATAAGCAGCAGCAATGGCTCTAATTTGAGTTTGAATCTTGTCTTCTACTGAAATCTGTAAGCTGGGCTGCAAATAGCATAAATCAAGAACAAAAAGACTGCAGACAGAATCCTATAAGAGGATAAAGCTTTCTAAGAAGCTACAAGTAACTCTGATAAAATAAAACTAGAGAAAGTCACATCAGAATAGACTCTTTACGGCCAAAGAAGACTTTTTGAGTCTAACGGCTATAAAGGACAGCCTGGCAGATAAAGCAGAAAACATATTTAAACTAATAAGACAAACAACTTTGTCAGAAAAAGATTGGCTCATGCATAAGGAATGGAGCAGATATTGCATGGAAATAATATCATAAATTTATTCAAATAATCTTTTATAAAATATGCCAAAATAAATATGAAATAAATCACATCATAGAAGATGACAAAATTATTCAAGACATACAGCAAAACGTCGAACGACCCTCGGAGATCATCGACCGAAGCACATAGATCGTCGACCTATCAGACAGATAGTCGAACAATACAGATAGTCGAACTATCAAAGAAGATAGTCGAACTACCTCAGCAGATAGTCGACCTATCGGAACAGATAGTCGACCTATCAAGACAGATAGTCGAGCTATCAAGCAAAACAGATAGTCGACCTATCAAACAGATAGTCGAACTATCAAAGAAAATAGATAGTCGACCTATCAATATATAGTCAAACTATCAAAGAATACAGATAGTCGACCTATCAACAGATAGTCGAACTATCAAAGAGAACAGATAGTCGACCTATCAAACAGATAGTCGAACTATCAGATAGTTTAACTATCCAAGCAGATAGTTGAACTATCAAGAAGAGCAGATAGTCGACCTATCAACAGATAGTCGAACTATCAAAGACAACAGATAGTCGACCTATCAAGCAGATAGTTGAGCTATCAGGAAGACGATCGTCGAACGGCTGATCGACGATAGTCGAGCGACGTTCGACCATCGTCGAACGAAAAACAACTTAAGCAAATTTACATCTAGAAAAGTGACGCTTCTAAAACTAGAGCAACCTAACTAACCAACTAACCTTTGACCATAGATAAATCTTGGGTCAAGAGACTAAAAGAGAAGACTGAACTCAAATCAAAAACTAGGGTACCAACAATCTCCCCCTATTTGAGTTAAGTCTCTTAACAACAAATAAACACAAAACTAATTACTGAAAATAAATAAAATGCATGAAGGGAAATAACTGAGCAGATAACATCAATCAAACAGATAAGCAAATAACTGTCAATCAATGAAATTTAAGAGGCTTCAGAATTAGGTTTAGGTTTAGAAGAACTAGGAACAAAATTAATCTTTCTAGAAGGATCTAGATCTTCTTTCCTTGACAACTTCAGGTCTTATTCTCCAATGATTTTCGTTTCTGACGCTCTTGGGACAACTGCTTTAGGATTCTTTTCCATGTTTTTTGAATGTTCAAATACCTCAGGTCTAACTTGGAATTTATCGAGCTCCTTCATTCTGAATTTTGACATAGTGGTTAATCCTGTAGTGTCTTTGCCTTCAGCTTTAGCTTTCTTGATTTGGGCTGAACCAACAAGTTCAAGAAATCGAGCCATCTTGAAATCAGGATCAAGCTCTGGGCTTTCATACACATTTTCAGAGGTTGCATCAACAGTTTTCACAGCTTTAAACTTAATAGATATATCTAGCAGACTTTCAGCTGGCTCTTTATCCTGAATAACTAGATAAGAAGGAGGAGCAAACTCAGCAAATATCTTGCTAGATTTTTCAGAGAAAATAATTTGCTTACCTTTTGAAACAGCCTTCACAGTATGATATGGCTTTGGAGAGGTTGAGCTCTTGAGTTATTTGGAAGGAGGAGGAGAAAAAGTTGGTCTTTGATAAACCACCTCCTTTACTTGTTCCTTAACATCAGCATCAAGTCTTTCATAGCCAGATTGCGTTTTACCTTGATATCCTTGAGAACTTTTCCTTTGTGATGACTGAGATGGGTTGAACCTGTCAGACTGAGCAGCAGGATTTGCAGATAGGTTTCCAGAGGCTCCTGCACTCGGAGGTGGAGGAGGAGGACCTCTAGGAGTCCATCTTGGGACAGGACCCTATTTGACTTCTTCCTTTGCTTCTGCTGATTTTTAGAAAATGCCATCCAGTGTTGGAATTCTTTAGATTTTGGATCAATGCCTTTCAGGATATAATAGGGAGTATCATTATCAGGATTTGAAGGAGGAGGAGCCACATCTTTCCTTTTCTTTTTAGCAGATCTCTTTCTCTTAGACTCATCAGATTCATCAGAATCAATCTCATGAAGAGGGAGGAATATCATACGGATCAATCGTCTCTTGCACAGCTCTTTCCTTTTCTTTTAGGGCAGATTTTTCTAATTCTTCTTCCATGGCATCCTGTGCCAGAAGGGTATCTAAATCCAACCCAGGAGAGTCATCCCAGACGGTAGACTTTTCAATTTGAACATCTGAAGCCTTTTCTTGTTGATCAGAAACTGTCATGGGGACTAGTTCTACTTGCACTGCTAGCTGAGCTGGCTGAGCAGCCTCAGAAACCTGAACAACTGGTTCTGGTTCAGATTGAACTTCTGGAGCTGGTTGGTGATCAAGCTCTTGGGCATATAATACTTCTTCCATTATATCTGTAGTATTATGAATAAAAATTTGCTAAATGACATCGAATCATTCCTTCCAGGTATTCCCATACTAGCATATCAGTTATCAAGTCTAAAAAGTGAGTAAAAGGGATACCTTCAGAATTGTCCTTTGAGTGTCCTAACTCCCATAATTCATCTAGGAAGGAAGTGATAACTCCTTCTAGGTATAGAGCGACCAGGGGAGTGGAGCATTCTTCTAGGCAAACTTTGACAATGAATTCAGACTTCATTACAGCATCAGAAATTTTTTTTTTCTGACAATGGAGGAGGAGCTGATTCTTCTATCTCTTTCTCTGCAACTGCAGGAGGATCTGCTGGAGGGGAGGCCAAGGGAAGCTCAGAGGCATCTTCATAAAGCATCTCCCCCTGCCTGATTTTAGTAGATACTGAAACCAGGCCCCTAGATGAAGAGGGCTCAGTAGATTTTGATAGGGCTTGGATGGCACCAGTCAAAGAAGAGATGGAGGATGCAAGGGGAGCAATTGCCTCTTCAATCATAATTTTGATTGAAGGAGTAATTAACTCCAAAATTCTAGAAATGAATGCTGGAGTGATTTTAAATGATGATGGGGGAATCTCAGTGGATGGATGATCAGCAGGAATGGTGTATTCTTGATGAACTAGAGAGTGAACTGGAGATGGAGAGTGAACTGGAGAATGATGGGTGGATGCAGGATAATCAATATGATCTGAAGAAGGAATTGGAGAATGAGGAGGAGTAGAAATTTCAGAAACCAATAAATCATAATTAGGATGAGATATCCTAGCAAGATGAGAAGGGAGAGGAGATACATAAGGTGATGCATGGAGAATTGTAGAAGAATCAGGAAGATGAGATGCAGAAGGTCGTACTTCAATTGAAGTTGATGGAACTTCAACTGAAGTAGACGGTAATGCAGATGAAGAAGATGGAAGGGAGAGATTTGTTGAGCCAGCTTCTTGTAGGAGAGGAGTGACTGAGGCAGTCCTGGTGCTCTCAGATGCAGCTGGAGCAACCCCTGCAGGAGCGGGCTTCAGAAAAGTCCTTTTCCACTTGGCGAACAAGGTAAGATCCATCTTCTTGCTGGCATTGATGGAAGTAGCAGCTGAAACTAACAAATTGGGATATTTTTCCTTCAGAAAAATCCCAACCACCCTACCCAGGGTGACTTCTTTCTTGTTATTCTTTTTCCTTATTAAATCAAACAATACTCCTGCCCAGTTAATCTTCTTTTTGTTCACAATTTCACACATTAGGGCAAACTGTTGCCTTGTAATATTGTCATGGGCAGAGTGCTTTCCCAGTAGCACTTTTCCGACGAGTTCAGCAAGGAACTTAATCTTAAATGGAAAATTCACCTTAAGCAGCTTAGAGGGAATGCCTTCGACATGTCCAGCTCTGTCAGCATTCTCCCAAACTCTGGGGTATCTTGCTCGTAATCTTCTTCCCCATTTAACAATCCAAAAATTTCAGTTAAACTGACGGGAGACAAAGTTACCTCTTCTCCGCCAATTGTTCCGGTCATAGAATCATCATTTGAAGACGAAGTAAATGACCATTCTTTAATCTCTTGAATGTTTATCTTTATTCTGGAGGACATGAGCTTTTCCAAACCTTGATCTTTGCATTGGTTGAGAATTTCCACGATTCCAGATTCGCAGCAACTGAAGGAATCGAAATCCACACTGAAGCCAGCATCGAACTTCACCACTATCAGGAGAGCTGGAGCTATCGCCATCGAAGGGGCTGGAGAAGACGAGGGAGACGGCGATGGTGAAACGACAGAAATCACGAGACAAAGAGCAAGCAGGAAGACGGAATGCGAGAAGACGCTCTCCGTCGACGATAAAAAGAAAGATCTCTTAACCTAGGTCGACCATCGGATTTATATTAAAATAATGATCGTCGATCTATTTAAAAGATACTGGAGACGATGGTCGAACGATCGTTCGACGATCATTCCTGAAACAGTGTAGTCGATCCATCGTTCGACTATTTTTGTCTTCACAAACAACAAGCTGTCGTCAACCATAGATCGAAGATAGGCTCGACCTGTTCGACTATCTTCGAACGCCGGTCGACGATCTTCAAGCTGATAAGCTATCATCAAACATAGGTCGACGATAGGCTTGATCCGATCGACTATCTTCGAACGTCGTTCGACGATCTTCAAACAAGTTTCAACAAGGCAGACATCACACTTAGTCTCTTCCATTAATCATGCCTAGTTGAACTAAAAAGAACAGATGCTTCTGTTCATCTAAGGGCTTGGTGAATATATCACCTCTCTGAAGGTCAGTGGATATGAACTCAAGGCTGATCTTATTCTTTTCCACACAATCTCTCAGGAAATGGTGCCGGATCTCAATGTGTTTCGTTCTAGAGTGGTGCACAAGCTTTTGTGCAATAGAGATAACACTTGTACTATTACACATGATTTTTGTGGTCTTGTGTGTGTACCCATAATCCAAAAGCTAGTTTTGTATCCATAGGATCTGTGAACAACAACTAGCAGCTGCTATATATTCAGCTTCTGCTGTTGAAGTTGAGACAGAAGCCTGCTTCTTACAGAACCAAGAGACAAATCTCTCTCCCAAGAACTGACAAGTTCCTGAGGTACTTTTCCTGTCAACTCGACAACCAGCATAATCAGAATCAAAGTATCCAATTAATTCAAATTCTGATTCAGCTGGCTACCAAAGTCCTAGATTTGGACATCCCTTCAGGTATCTCAAGATTCTCTTGAGAAAAATCAGATGAGATTCCTTGGGGTTGACCTGGAATCTAGCACAAAGGCATGTAGCAAACATTATATCTGGCCTACTTGTAGTTAAATACAATAGGGAACCAACAATGGCCCTATAATTCTTTTGATCAACAGGCTTTCCCTGATCATCAGAATCAATAACTACATTAGTAGCCATAGGTGTATGCATTACTGAAGCATCAGCCATCCCAAACTTCTTTACCAATTCCTTGGCATATTTGGATTGGGAGATGAAGATGCCATCAGCATCTTGCTTTACTTGGAGACCAAGAAAGTAAGACAGCTCACCCATACTACTCTTCTCAAACTTAGAATGCATCAAGTTACAGAACTTTTTGCACAGTTTGGGATCAGTGGAACCAAAAATAATGTCATCCACATATACTTGAACTAACAGGATTGTGTCCTTGTGGTGCTTGACGAAAAGGGTTCTATCAACTACTCCCCTAACAAAGTTGTGCTCTAACAGGAAACTAGCTAGAGTCTCATACTAGGCTCTGGGTGCTTGTTTGAGTCCATAAAGATCTTTTTACAACTTGAAAACATGTGAGGGCTGAGTTGAAGAAACAAACCCAGGTGTTTGTTCAACAAATACCTCTTCCTTTAGCTCACCATTTAGAAAGGCACTTTTGACATCCATCTGAAAAACCTTGAACTTCATATAGGCTGTATAGGCTAGAAAGATCCTTATTGCCTCTAGCCTTGCAACAGGAGCAAAGGTTTGGTCATAATCTATACCTTCCTCCTGTCTGTAGCCCTGAGCTACAAGCCTAGCTTTGTTCCTTACAATGATTCCATTTGCATCCAACTTATTTCTATACACCCACTTGGTGCCTATGATCAGTTGTCCTTTAGGTCTTGGAACCAAAGTCCATACTTTACATCTTTCAAATTTATTGAGTTCCTCTTGCATAGCAATGATCCAATGGGGATCTAGCTCAGCATCTTTAATGGTGAGGGGCTCAATCTGTGAAAGGAAACAAGCATGCATCACATCCTGTCTTAATTGATGTCTTGTTTGAACACCAGCTGATATGTCTCCTATCACTTGAGATGTAGGATGATCTCTAAGTGTGACAATATCAGCAGGTGGGATGTGATCTTCAGCAATAGTTGGGATTAATTTCTCAGGAGGAATTTGATCTACTATTGGTTGTACAGCAACAACTTCTGCAAGGTCTTCATCACTGTCTGATTCAGTGATATGAAGAGTTGATAGATGGAGAATCTCTTGAGTGACATCTTTGCTAGAATCTGGTACCTATAATGAACTTGAGGAAGGGGAAGTTTCCTTCTCCTTGTAAAACATTTAAGATTCATCAAAAGACACATGAACAGACTCTTCAATTTTGGAAGATGATTTATTAAATACCCTATAAGTTTTGCTTACTTGGGAATATCCAAGAAAAATTCCCATTGGAGCTTTTGCTTCAAATTTTCTGAGGTATTCTTTATTATTATTGTGAATATAACTACACAACCAAAAACTCTAAAATAATTTATTTTAGGTTTCTTTCCTTTAAACAACTCATAAGGAGTTTTACACTTAAGCTTGTGTATAAGAATTCTATTCAAGACATAGTTGGCTGTACTAACAGCTTCTGCCCAATAGGAAAGAAGCATATTAGCATCTGCCAACAATGTGCTAGCAGCTTCAATTAGTGTTCGATTCTTCCTTTCAACTATCCCATTTTGTTGGGGAGTTCTAGGAGCTGAGAAGCTATGTTTGATACCTTCTCTCTAACAGAATTCTTGCATGAGAAGGGAGTCAAACTCAGTACCATGATCACTTTTGATCAAGGCCACATGAGTAGAGTACTCAGTCTGCACACATAATAGAAAATCTGTAAGGGCTTTGAAGTTATCAGCCTTAGTTCTCAAAAAGAACACCCAACTGAATCTAGAGAAGTCATCTACAATGACTAGGGTGTAATATTTCCCTCCTAAACTCTGTACATTTATTGGGCCAAATAGGTCCAAATGTAATAAATACAGGATTCTAGGAGAATCACTTTTATTTACTGATTTAAATGAATTCTTGGTTTGCTTGCCTAATTGACAAGCCTTGCATAGGCTCTCCTTCTTGTAGGGGCAAGAAGGTAAACCTCTAACAAGGTTGTGTTTAGATAACCTAGATATATTCTTGAGGTTAACATCGCTAAGCCTTTTATGCCATAAGGTATTGTTATTTGTTACTTCATTAAATAAGCAGATTTCAGAGTGAGTTGAGTTAAAATATACTAAATAAATGTTACCTTGTCTAATACCTACTAACACAACATTATTATTCAAAGTAATATTATAAAGAGAGTTAGAAAATGATACCTGGTATCCAGCATCACATAACTGACTTACTAAAATGAGATTATGCTTCAGTCCAGTTACATAAGCAACTCTCTTGAAAGTTACAGCTCCAATTGTAATTCTGCCATAGCCTTCAGTTTGACCACAGCTTGAATCTCCAAAGATTACCTTTGGGCCAAGCTTGGCCTTAAACCTTGACAGATGTTCTTTAATTCCTGTCATATGCTTGGAGCAACCACTATCCAAATACCACTTATTCTGAGTGATAGGATAGGTCTTTACCTGCAAATAAATCAATTAAACATTGTAGACCCAGGTAACCTTGGGTCCCTTGTTTTTCATATAAGAAAAACTGGAAATAAATGAATAAGCAGGTTGAGGGTGATAACCTAACGGGTAAGATCTCCTAGGTGGGATTCTCCATGCTGATGATGGGTCAATGAACCTAGGGTTTCTATTTACATTCGGGTTTCTAATGTTCTGGTTGAAGTTTTGAAATTCATGTTGAAAACGTCGATCAGCGTTCGATGATGGGTGCTCAGATCGTCGACCTCCGTTTGACCACTGAGCCTGCGATCGTCGAGCAGCGTTCGACGCTCTTTGTATTTCCTTAAACTTTTGTTTTCTTTTCTCTCTCTTAGCTTTATTTAAAGCTTTATTAACCTGATTAAATTGCTCAGTGTTCTTTATCCCATCACCTGAGATAAAGTTCACTAGAGTTGAAAGATGGTTTTTAAGAATGATTGGGGGTTCACTAGAAGAAGCTCCTAAGCCTAATTTGTTATTGCCTGACCTAGTGTTAGACATGCTGGTTATTTCAAGCAACTTATGGCTTCTACCATTCAGAGATTCTTCTAACCTTTTGGACTTAGCTAATTCATTCTTAAGGAATTTTATTTCTTCACTAGAATTAGTGAGTTCTGCTGTTAACCTAATATTTTCAATAGAAATTAATTCAGATTCAGCTAGTTTATTTCTAAGCTCTTTTATTTCCTTTTCAGAACTCATTAAATCTAAACATAAGGATTTAAAATCTGATTTAAATTCAGCAGATGTAAAATCATAAGAAGACAATACCTCATCTTCTGTTGACATTTCTTCATCAGAATCTGAACTCTCTGCAACTGAGTGATTGCTGCAGGCATCAATTGCCATGAGGCAGACTTCCTTTGCCTTCTTTTCTTCCTCATCCTCACTAGAGCTTGAGGAGGAAGATTCCTCATCAGAATCGCTCCAGTTTTCAGCAACAAAACCTCTCTCCTTCTTTTTGTTCTTGTAGGAGGATGGCTTGGAATGCTTCCTGTGCTGATCCTTGTCTTTCCTTTTCTCTTTATTCTTTTCCTCTGGACAGTCTGGAAGAATATGTCCAGGCTTCCTGCAACCATAGCAAATTATTTCTTTAGTAAGAGTACGATCATACCTTGGTTTTTCTTCATATTTTGAAGATTTCTTTCTGAATTCTTTCCTTCTCATCTTGAGAAACCTTTTGGCAAATAATGCCATCAGTTCCTCATTGGACTGGCTTCCTTCAGAAGCATCAACAGCTTTGAGAGCAAGGGTTTGATCTTTTCTTGTGGGAGTTGGAGTCTTTGCTTCAGCCTCAGCTTCCCTGGACTTCAGCACTTGCTCAAAGGACTTGAGATTGCCGAGAAGGGCTTCTGTTGAGATTTTTATTGTGCTTCTGGCCTCCTTGATAGGCCAGATCCTCAGATCCCATGTGCTAGGGAAGCACATAAGAATCTTATCATTGACCTCTGTCAATGATATATCCTTGTCAAGAGTCCTCAGCTCATTGATGATTGAGCTGAGCCTTGTGTACATTGCTTCAACTGATTCAGCATCAGTTTTCTTGAAATTTTCATACTGGGAGATAAGGTTGGACCTTCTGTCCTTCCTTTCATCAGTTGAACCAGCTACAATCTGGTTCAGTGTATCCCACATTGCTTTTGCTGAGGAGCAGTCAGCAACCTTCTGGAATACTTCATCAGACATTGTCTGAGCCAGAATGTTCATTGCCTTAGCATCTGCTATCTTTGCCTTTTTGTATTCATCATTGTAATCTGGAGGAGGCACTGCACTCATATCTGTTGAAGTTGAGGCAGTAGCTGCAGCAGGTGCTCTTGGTGATTCTGTCAAAATAGAAGCAAAAATACTCCCATCAATAGAGTTCATATATAACTTAATCCTTGGTATCTATCAGGATCTTGTGACTTAGGTGTTAGCCTATACAGTCAGACAACCTCCCTCTGATACCAATTGAAAGAAAAGGGATAGATACTACTCTAGAGGGGGGGGGTGAATTGAGTAATCAAAAATTGCACTAGCAAAGTTGACTGTCTACTCAACTCCCTTGGAGTTAATTGCGGAATGAAGGTTATAGATATTTGAGAAGTAACCCTAAAGCCTAACACAAGTGTTGTGCACAAAAGGCAGCCAATTATAATTACAATTAAGACTTAGAATCCTAAACAGCAACTAGCAGACCTAGTTAAAACTAATCACAGCCAACAACACAAGTAATAAATCAAACAACCAGACGACACAAGGGAATTTATAGTGGTTCCCCAAATAACTGGGGTACGTCCACTCTTCTACCAACAAGGTAAGAATCCACTCAGGTTTTTGATCAGGTGCCCTGCCACCAATAAGATCTGCTTCAGGTAGATCCAGAAACCCTTTAGACTTTTGATCAGGTGTCTAAAAACCAACACAGGTTTTTGATCAGGTGCCCTGCCACCAAGGTATACTTTTGAAGGGAGTACTAACCCTTTATAGGAGGGGGAAAGGAGGTTAAAATGTCTTCTCTATTTTAAGTAGAATTAGAGAAGCTCAAGAACTTGCACTGAGCTAGAAAGCTCTAAAGAGTCAAGGCTCCCCCTGGCTAAAAGAATGTCCAGGTGAAGTCTTGCTTCAGTGCAGAAAACACTTCAGAAAATTTGAAGGAAAAAGCTACAAGAAGATAATAAATATGAAATGAAAATTCTTCTTTAGGCAGCTATCTTCTTCTTCTTCTTCTTCAAAAAAACATTGAGTGAAGATCTTCCTGGTGGTAGGAGAACTCAGGTTGAAGAAGAGTGAAGAGATAAAACTTCTTCTAAGTTGGATGTGAACGAGCTGAGAGCAGTTGTAAACTGTAAGTTGTAAGCTTGAATGCTGCTGTTGGCTTTTTGCTATCTGAACTAGTTGATTTCTTTCTCCAAAGAATTCTTTATATAGCAGCAGCAGCAACGGCTCTAATTTGAGTTTGAATCTTGTCTTATACTGAAATCTGTAAGATGGGCTGCAAATAGCATAATGCAAGAACAAAAAGACTGCAGACAGATATCCTATAAGAGGATAAAGCTTTCTAAGAAGCTGCAAGTAACTCTGATAAAATAATACTAGAGAAAGTCACATCAGAAGAGACTCTTTATGGCCAAAGAAGACTTTTTGAGTCTAACGGCTATAAAGGACAGCCTGGCAGATAAAGCAGAAAACATATTTCAACTAATAAGACAAACAACTTTGTGAGAAAAAGATTGGCTCATGCATAAGGAATGGAGAAGATATTGCATGGAAATAATATCATAAATTTATTCAAACAATCTTTTATAAAATATGCCAAAATAAATATGAAATAAATCACATCATAGAAGATGACAAAATTATTCAAGACATACAGCAAAACGTCGAACGACCCTCGGAGATCATCGACCGAAGCACAGAGATCGTCGACCTATCAGACAGATAGTCGAACGATACAGATAGTCGAACTATCAAAGAAGATAGTCGAACTACCTCAGCAGATAGTCGACAAATCGGAACAGATAGTCGAGCTATCAGATAGTTGACCTATCAAGACAGATAGTCGAGCTATCAAGCAAAACAGATAGTCGACCTATCAAACAGATAGTCGAACTATCAAAGAAAACAGATAGTCGACCTATCAACAGATAGTCGAACTATCAAAGAAAACGGATAGTCGACCTATCAACAGATAGTCAAACTATCAAAGAGAACAGATATTCGACCTATCGAACAGATAGTCGAACTATCAGATAGTTGAACTATCCAAGCAGATAGTTGAACTATCAAGAAGAGCAGATAGTCGACCTATCAACAGATAGTCGAACTTTCAAAGACAACGGATAGTCGACCTATCAAGCAGATAATCGAGCTATCAGGAAGATGATCGTCGAACGGCTGATCGACGATAGTCGAGCGACGTTCGACTATAGTCGAACGAAAAACAACTTAACCAAATTTACATCTGGAAAAGTGACGCCTCAAAAACTAGAGCAACCTAATTAACCAACTAAAATTTGACCATAGATAAATCTTGGGTCAAAGACTAAAAGAGAAGACTGAACTCAAATCAAAAACTAGGGTACCAACAGACTATGGTCGAATGCCGCTCGACTATCGTCTATCGACTGTTCGACGATCGTCTATCAGTTGGTCGACTATCTGCTGTGTTTGATAGTTCGACTATCTGCTTGGATAGTTCAACTATCTGATAGTTCGACTATCTGTTTGATAGGTCGACTATCTGTTTTCTTTGATAGTTCGACTATCTGTTTGATAGGTCGACTATCTGTTTTCTTTGATAGTTCGACTATCTGTTTGATAGGTTGACTATCTGTTTTCTTTGATAGTTCGACTATCTGTTTGATAGGTCGACTATCTGTTTTCTTTGATAGTTCGACTATCGGTTTGATAGGTCGACTATCTGTTTTCTTTGAAAGTTCGACTATCTGTTTGATAGGTCGACTATCTAATTTCTTTGAGAGTTCGACTATCTGTTTGATAGGTCGACTATCTGTTTTCTTTGATAGTTCGACTATCTGTTTGATAGGTCGACTATCTGTTTTCTTTGATAGTTCGACTATCTGTTTGATAGGTCGACTATCTGTTTTGTTTGATAGTTCGACTATCTGTTTTATAGGTTGACTATCGGTTTTGTTTGATAGCTTGACTATCTGTTTGATAGGTCGACTATCTGTTTTGCTTGATAGTTTGACTATCTGTCTTGATAGGTCAACTATCTGATAGCTCGACTATCTGTTCTGATAGGTCGACTATCTGCTGTGGTAGTTCGACTATCTGCTTTGGTAGTTCGACTATCTGTATCGTTCGACTATCTGTTTGATAGGTCGATGATCTCCGTGCTTTGTTCGACGATCTCCGAGGGTCGTTCGACGTTCTGCTGTATGTCTTTAGTAATTTTGTCCTCTTCTATTCTATGATTCATTTCATATTTATTTGGCATATTATTTCAGTAAATTTATGCTACTATTTCCAGGCAATCTCTTCTCCATTCCTTATGCATGAGCCAATCTTTATCTGACAAAGTGTTTTGTCTTATTAGTTGAAATATATTTTCTGCTTTATCTGCCAGGCTGTCCTTTATAGCCGTTAGACCCAGAAAGTCTTTTCTGCCCGTAAAGAGTTCTTTCTGATGTCACCTTTTTCTTGCACCCTTCTTATCTGATTGGATATGCAGCTTCTTAGAAAGCTTTATCCCCTTATAGCATGTCTGTCTGCAGGATTTGCTTTTACTTTATGCTTTTTGCAGCCTAGATTGCAGATTCCAGAAGAAGACAAAGATTCAAACTCAAATTAGAGCCGTTGCAAAGGCTCATATATAAAGAGTTTTTTTTGAAAGAATAAAATATATAGAATACATAGAATACAGATATACAAGAAGTTTACACTCAGCAGCATAGAGAAAGAGAGAAAGCAAGAAAGTTCTACAGCTCTCAGAAATTCACATTCAACTGAGAAGATCAAAGCTCTTCAGCATTCTTCTTCATCCTGAGTTCATCCTGCTTACAGGAAGACTTTTACTCAGAGGCCTTTAGAAGAAGAAGAAGAAGAAAGGAAGCTGTTTGAAGAAGAACACCTTTTCCAAATCAAGAGTCTTCTTCAAGCTTCTCCTTCAGAACCCCAAGACATTTCTTTGTCTTAGTTCAGAAGAGTTCCTGCACCCTAAAGCAAGACTCCTTCCTAGATATTCTCTAAGCCAGGGGGAGCCTTGATTCTTTAGAGCTATCTAGCTCTGTGCAATCCACTAGCTTCTCTAATCTGTTTAACAATAGAGAAGAAACCTTAACTCTCTCAACCTATTGTACAAAGGGTTATTACTCCCTTCAAAAGTAAACCCTTGGTGGCAGGGCACCTGATCAAAAACCTGTGTTGGATTTTGAGCTCCTGATCAAAAGCTCAAAGGGTCTACTTGATCTACCTGAAGCAGATCAGTTGGTGGCAGGGCACCTGAACAAAAACCTGTAGTGGATTCGTACCAGGGTGGTAGAAGAGTGGACGTACCTATTTAGAGGGAACCACTATAAAATTTCTTGTGTCGTCTGTGCTGCTTATTTCATTTATTGCACTATGCCTGTGAGTAGAAATAATTAGGATTGCTAGTTGCTGTGATAGGATCTCAAGCTTAACTGTAATTACAGTTAGCTCTCTCTTGTGCACTACACTTTGTGTTAGGCTCTAGGGTTATCAATATCTATAAACTCATTCCGCAATTTAACTCTAAGGGAGTTGAGTAGGGTGTCCTAATTTTTGAATACTCTATTCACCTCCCCTCTAGAGTTGTATCTATCATCACTTTCAGTCTCCCTCCTGAAACTCTATATGATAATGTTGTGCATCGTAATACTTGGCCAGTCTGCTCTAGGCCTCCAACATCCTTTCTCGAATTTGTCACACCTGGGTATCTGTATCCTCCATAAATTCTAAGCCGAGTGCCTTTGGATCCTCATCCTAGATCCAATATAGTGGAGTCCTGCGCCTCCTTCCATATAATGCCTCATGAGTTCATGCACATGCTGGACTGATGACTGTTTTTATAAGAGGGCTCGATCAGCGGAAACTATCTCTCCCATGGCTCTCCTCTGTCTAGAATGCATAAGCGTAAAAGATCATCCAGTGTCTGGATGGTATGCTTCGTCTACCCATCCTTCTAGGGGTGGAGAGATGTGTTGAATGTCGACCGAGAGCCCAGATAATCCTGGACTGATTTCCTCTCCTTGTACGTAAACTGTGTATGGAGATCCAACATGATCGTCTTGAGCACACCATGATAACGGACAAATACCCACAAATCTCATGAAACAACAACAAGAGATTTCTTCTGAATCGGGGTGAACCCATCTACCTCGATCAATCTATCCTCGATGTTCCAATTATAATTGTGCTCGGATTGGGGATGTGGTAACATGTTTATGAAATCCATAATTATATCCTCACATTTCCACTCTAACTCGGGCAGTGACTATAGTAGTTCCACAAAAACCCTTGCACTGACCTTCACCAGCCAACAAACTTCACCGTGCATAACAAAATCCAAGACGTCTTTCTTTATTCTCGGGAAATACACGTCCTGATAAAAACAATTTTCTTCCGGTAAATTGAGTTCTCGTTTGTAAGTTTAGACGACGACTCTATTACCTTTCTCTATACAATCAGGTTCTTATTCCTTTGAGTAGACCTGAGTAATCAATCAACTCAAATTCACGATTTATCCAACTCTTATCATTTAATATATATGCTCACATCGTAATATGTCCCATCATTCTCAAAGTATAAGAGTGTGTATTCGTGAATCTTTGGAGATTATCATTAATACCCATTATTTTTCGTGTCATTTTGCCGTAATTACACTTGATATTAAAAAATCCATTTTCCATAGTCATGAATCTTACTAATTGTGACTATAATGTCATCAAACGTATATATTATGGTCATTGATGCTATCCGAGTCAAGTTTGTAGAGTCATACCTAAGTTTTATTGTCTGCTAATTTCTTGCAAATTTCCTAGAGTTATCATATTTCCGATGTTAATATATAGTGATTTAATCTTATCTTCCCAGATATCCTGAATCTTTCTACCCATCATCTAATTCACATGGTATCTTATACTAGTTAAGTCTCATAATTACTCATTATTACCATGACATTTCCCTATCCCAAACTGCAAGTTTTCAACCTAATGACTTGGATATGTCAGGTAAGTGTGGATAGCAGTGATAAATCATTCAACTATGAGAGGGCGTGATTTTTAATAAAACAGAGCGTCTGTTAATTACTTCTAATGCCCTGAATCACAATAAATTCCAAATATAATTCTAACTTGAAGGACCTAATTTATATCCAAAATTTCCAATGGTTTAACTAAGGTCAAGTATTTGTCTAATCAATGATATCAAATCATTGTCCTGGTAAGTTTGTCCGAGTAGCATCGAATATGATCAACATCAAAATACCTATGTTTGTGACACCACATTTTCTAAATTAGGTCTAAGGAAACCCAAGTCAGTAACTAATTTGCCCAATAAACAAAGATAAGCCCCCAATAAACAGAAGATAAGCCCCTACCTATCTTGGGCTAAGTATCTTCGATATCACTATGTTATATTCGGGCTAGATATGCACACAATCCTTTGGGCATGCAACCTAAGACTAGGGGTTCCATCCAGAAACTTTTTAATATACTCCACAACTTTTGACTCTCCAGGTTAACATTTATGACAACTTTCTCAAGGTCAACATGTGACCTTGAGAAATGGATTGTATGCATCAATTCTACTTAAGGTTGTCCTATTAGATTGGGTAACAAGTGATAATACTACTTGATATGTAAAGTAGGGACATCAGAGCTTAATCCTTAAGTAGCTTCTCTCACGTTAGACCCCTCTTCTAGTCATTTTGACTATCCTTGTACCTTCACGGAATTTATATCTAAGGTCAATTTTGACAAGGATACACTAAGAATCATCTGGGTAAGTCGAGTTTTCTTGTTGGGTTGGCCTAACTCATTCATTTAAGGACTATATATTGTGATCTTTACACATGGGCACACCACAACTTTCGCTGCTTAGTTTGTCCCCAAACTAATGCTTGCGCGGGGTGACCCAGTGTTGTGGAATTGCTTCTTTATGATCATTGTCTGCCGACCGTTAGTCAAGAGTCTAATCCACTATCGTTCTTGCCTCACCCCTACGACTCCTAGGTACTATGCGGGGTGTAAGAAACCAGAGGACAAGAAAGCAGAGTGGAACAAGAATGTGACAACTACCCTAGCAAGTGTATGCACAAAAGAACTATAGAAAAGAAGCAGTAATGTAAACAAAGTAAAGTACAGAGCAGTAAAAATAGTAAGTGAACAAGCTTTATTAAAAGTAACCTTAATTTATAATAATGCCAAAACAGACTTATAGATTAAGGGGTCGTTTTGCAAGGCCTACAATATAAAAAGTCTCATACCAATTTATACGATAGGGGTAGGGGTTTAAATGTAGTGATGACATGATATACTATCTTATGCTGGTTTAAGGCTATGTTCATACAAGTGCAACATACACACACACCCGACTCTGTGCTCACAGACCTTTAGTTCCCCGATTTTGGAAGCTAGCATCACTCTTAGGAGCCTCCATAGTGTCCAACGAAGACAGTGGGTTGGGCCAACCAACTTCTAGGCGGGTATCCGCACTGTCAGGCCTAGCCCTTACGTACTCCTCTAAAGGACACACCAGAGTCACCACGTACTAATGTTGGAAAATCCATTAGTATTTTCCTTGGCTAAGTGAGAAGCACACTTACTTAGTCAACGTATCAACGTTAGTGCAAACGATCGTCTAATACCAAAGACACACCACCGTGATGCACATGCAACCATGAATTCCCAAGCCATCGACTCCCTGGACTAACCCGTTCGTCAAAAAAACCTTCCGAGCCACTGGCTCCCGAGACTAACCAGTCCGTACCAGTCACCAACGAGCCTACCGCTCGTGAGTCTAAACCAAACTAGCATCCCGTGACCACGGGGTGAGTGAAAGTTAAGTACATAGAATTACTGGTTGCTCTTTAAACATTTAAGTATTACGGTTTAAGGTTAACCTTATACTACCCAGGGCATTCCGTTTGAAGGGCTCTTGAGGTCACTAGGAAAACCGATGGGCAGAATCCCAAAGCTCATTTTTGCAAGGTACTTATTATTGTTTGTATCTATATAAGACCCAATTTTTTGTTACGCAACCGGGTCTTATGCCCAAAACTACTGTTTTGTGGTGACACCGACACTTGGGAGGGTCTCCACTACAAAACGTCGATTCTATCGGCATTGATTATCACTAAAGAAGAAGAAGTATATGTAAGACCCCAATTTATTTTAAACCACCGGGTCTTATGCCCAGAATCGCCATTTTTCGGTGACACAGACGCTCGAGTAGGTCGCTACAACAAAACAACGATCCTGTCGTTATTAACGATCACCAAAGAATAGAAGTATATAGATAAAACAGATAAGTTCAAGTCCACATATAACATAAAATATGAAATAGAGATCACAAAAATGTCTACATGATAAAGAAGTACTGTAGTCGAAAGGAAAATAGAAATATAAACAGGCTTAAGCCCATTACATGAAGTCCTCACTACAACAGTCTCGCAACTCTCAACATCTAAGCGGAAGCAAACTAAAATCCATCCCCGATCCGTCGCCGTGTTGTAGTGGTAGTACACAACAGTTGTATAAGACCCCTTTTTTTTTCTTTTAAACCACCGGGGTCTTATGCCCAGAACCACCGCTTTACGGTTACACCAACACACCTGGGAAGGCCATTACTACAAAACACCGATCCTGTCGACCATTCCGATCGCAAAAGAGAGGTGTAAGTACAAAGAGTAAAGTAAACTAGAATACTAGTCCACGAAAAATCACATGAAATAAAATATTTCTCCATGAAGGGAGAGTCTACAGTAATGATAAAGCAAAGGACTAAATAGGTCTCCTGCCCAATACATCATGATCCTCACTACAAGTCACTCAACGTGGAAGAAAATCTATAGTAACTACTAATGATCAGGACTAACTGTCCCTGTTGGCTGAACTCCTGTGTTAGACCATCCTATCTCCAAGCGCACCGACCTCTGGGGCTACATCTCCTGGTTCGGCTTTGCGATCCCCTAAAATGATTTGGTCAACGACCGTTAGTCTAAAATACTAAGTCCTATCATCCCCCACCCCTCCCTCATGTCTCCTAGGCACCGATTAGGGAGAAGGAAAGGGAAGGTATGTAAGGTGGAGAGTAACAAAAGTAAGTAGGTGATATCGAAACTAGTCTATCATGAGTATAAACCACAACAAGTATAAGTACCCAGCTAATAAGTAAGCAATATAAGTATACACATGAACAAGGTGAGCAAGTAAAAGTACATGAAGGTAAATTAAGTAAGTAACTGTGACCTATAGGAATGCCCATACAAACCTATAAACCAAGGGGTCATTTTGCAAGGCCTATTGTATAAAGTGTCCTATACCAATTTGTACAATAGGTTTTAAGGGTTATATACAATGATTATGCTATGTCATACAAGTATGTCATGATGTGAACATGCAAGTGAAATACACACACCCGACTATGTGCACATAGATCTTTAGTTCCCCTTTTGGAGCTAACCTCCAAGGATATTGATGAGTCCGATTTATATAGGGTTTTTCAGACTCATCTCAGCTTGTTTTAATGCACTTGCATTCACTTTTAGTATGTTATCATTGATATTTAATTTACTCTGTTTATCACGCTAAGTGCACTATTTTGGGCATGAGGGTGTGCAATTGCGCATTCTTTTATTAGGGGTAAGCACATGGTGCTCCCAATGTTTCTTTTTGTTTATTTTATGCTTTGCTTTGGTGCTGGGAGCTTGTGCTCCAGCATGGTTTCATCGCTATACAGGTTGTCGGGATGTCCCGAATTCCATTCTCAGTTCTGTGTAAAACGCACGGTCGTGCGCCTTATTTTGCGCGCGGTTTCAGTGCAATCATGTGTTTCACACAGCAATTCTGGGGACTTCTGTTTCTACCCGTGCATTTTGTTCCTGCACGGTTTAGGCCAAACCGTGCGAGAAGGAATCGCACTGTCTGCACATTTTTCTCTAAATTCCTGCATTATGGGGTAAGTCGTGTGTTTCCTTTGTACACGGGCGAACATGCCCTGCGCGAGTTAAATGCACATTTCCCCTATTTTATCCTGTTTTCTGCGCTCTGTGTTTACCCGTGTGATTTCCTTCATGCACGGGAGGAATCGCCCGTGCGCGAGTAAAACGCACGGGTCAACGCATCTTCTTCCGCTATAAAGATCTGTAAGTAAATAACACAAGGTTAGCGCACGGTCGTGCGCGGGACCGGACGTAACCATTTTTCTGATCTTTTTCTATTTAAAGCGCAGATTTTCACCATTGAAGGACATCTCTATTGCAGCCATTTCCTCCGTGGTTTTAGGGCGAAACTTCGCCATTTCTCCCCCATTCTTCATCTTCCACTACAGAGAGGAGCTCCGGCCATGCTATTGAAGCTTACTTCTTGCCAGCGCTTTCTCTTTGCCATCTCTTTCAACCCATAAACTCTATTGAATTCTTTGGTGCCATAGCTAACAAGAAAAGGGAAGCTTGCAACTTTCTTTCGGATCGTGACACGAAGAAGACGGGTCCATTGGAAGGTATTGACCACCCTTCTCTACCCCGGACGCAGTTGAGGACTGTGCTTGGATGGGGATTGACAACCCGGTGATTCCTTTCGCTAACCCTCGACGAGCCTTAAGATTCGGTCAATCTCTTGACTTGTTCTTCCTTTATTGTTGTTTATGTGCTGTTAAACTTTTGTGTTGATGATGTGCTCTTAGTTATAAACATTATTAGTTTCACATCTATGTGAATTTGTATTGTTTATGCTTAAGTTGCTTGAGTTGCGCCTTTATTTCCATCCGCCACCGCATCTATTCTTTCAGCACTAGCGATTGTTAGGGGCGTGCGTAGCGAAGAGTTGTTTACGAACCTCAAATTATATTTCTTACGCTTGCTTACTAATCCATCCGCCCAGCGATTCGGTGCATAGCGGCCCGTGTAGTCTTCCATCCTGCCTGGCAAATCGATGCATAGCGACATTTAATAGGAGTAGATTGTTAGCATTTTACTTTATTTTTTTGCATCTATCAAAACCCCATACGTTAACCCCAACCTAAGGACTTAAATCTCAAGTCCTCCTCAAAATTAACTCCACCTTACTGTGTCCTTGAGAGATCGATACTTGGATAAATTCACCCATTTTATATTACTTGTGCGACCGGTACACTTGCCGTCACATTCACATCAGATATCTCTGTAGTGGCAAACGGAAGTGGTGGCTTTCTCCTTGCCCACCTCTAAAATGGTATCAGCACTACCGGTCAGACCTATCGTACACCTCAATGATGGTGCTCTAAGCGGAGTTCCAGCGTACTGTTATCGGTTGGTGCACCAAAATTTATTTGGCAAAGTGCTAAACTACACTTGCCAAGTCAACGTAATGGTGTTGGTGAGACGACTCTCCAATACCGAAGACTCAACACCATATAAAATTATGCACATGCAACACTAATGTATTTCCTCCCCGAGCCAAAGCTCCCCATACTATCCCGTCCATCACAAATATTTACCAAGCCATCGGCTCGCCGGGCTAACCTGCCCATCACAAAACAACCGAGTCTACCGCTCCTGAGAACAAACCAAACTCCCACCACCCTGGGGAGTTTGAGTGTAAGTGTAATCCTACAGTAAGTGTAATTGCTCTTGCATTCCATTTAGTGTTACGGCTTATGTTAACCTTGGACTCCCCAGGGCATTTCCTGTGAAGGGCTCTCGAGGGCACTAGGAACTACGATGGGTTGAAGCCTAAAGCTCCCTTTCGCAATGTACTTATTAGTATGGTTTATACCCATAGGCAACCCCATTTTAAGTTATACTTAATCAGACCCTAGTGTATTTTGACTCTTTCTCTTTCAATAGGAAAAGTCGATCTTTCGATGATCCCCAACACCTCTTTCACTAGTCAACCCATCACTTCTCTCCATCATTACTCCTAGTGAAGCTCTCTTTTTCACCTTACCAAAATCTGTAAACTATCAACCACCATCTCCTTATGTCCATTCCACAAGTTATTACCATTTCTGTAGTTTTTACTATATGCAGACCAACCTAAGCTATATGTTGTACATTATACGAGGTGCTCCAAATTTTCATCCAATAGCCCTAAGATATTTATTGGGGGTCTATCATGACATATTTAGATTAAATCCAGAAACTTGTAATTTTCCTAATTAATTTTGCATTTATTAAATTTTTCCCAAAATTAGGCCATGAATAGTTTTAAACATGAAGTACTAAGTTTCCTTAAGTTATGGACTTCCAAAAATTATGATCACTACATGATGCCAAAATAACAGAGAATACCATGTTTCACAAACTTTCATAAAAGTATTAGCCCCTAAACAATTAAATTAAGATAAATACAATAAATAGAATTAAAGATAGAAGTACCTCAAAATATTACCCAAAAATTACAAAACTTATCAGGACTTTAATATGAGCATATATCATCAATGACTAAGTTTCATAACATTCTAAGTTAGTTTAACCATGATTTTATCAAAATCTTCCATAGGGGCAACATAAAGGTTATAACTATAAGTATGAGCTAAAATATTATAAACATCCTACAATAAATTCAAAATACTAATAATACTATAGAATTACCCCTACCAGAATCTCATGAAGACCCAAGGTCATATGACCCTTCAATATTTTCATAAAAGGTATAGGCCAAAACAATCCCTAATTGATTTAAGTTGTGTGCCTAAGTCTAAATGTCACCAAATTCCTTCCTAGGGCATTTCACAACTCTAAGATCTCATGGACTATACTCCAAGTCCATACAAGGACATATCACCCTATGTCCTTAACAAACCCCGAAAGTTCAACCATAGGATTTGAACTAGGGTCCTAGGTTAAATCCACCATATTCAACTCCAAAATCTATATGAGGGTGTTTTACTGACCTTGAGGCTCAAGCCAAAGTCCCATCCCATTTAGGTAAGGATTGGCCCCTCCATGCACCAAGTACCCTTTTGCCGTAAATTATCCTAAAGGGGCATAATTTGGTCTCACCAAAATTTATTCAATTCAAATCCAATTGGGCTAGGATTTTTATGAGAGTCATAATTTGACCATAAGAGACAGCCACAAAGAATTTGGTGGGTTTAGAGATCTTTAGTCTCTCTAATCAAATCATACATGGTTTATTAAATTATTTGAAAAACTATAGGGAAATGTTTTTCAAAAATTTCCATTTTTGGATATGTTACAGATCTATATTTTAATGACTTTAGATTTTAAGATTTTATAACTTTAATTTAGAATGATAATCCTCTTCCATAATTCAATGAAATAACTACTGAAAATATTCATCTAAAAATTATGATAAAATTTTCTTATGAGCATACTGCCCTAATATCACTACTGAACAAGCTTCATAATTTTTTAACAAACTTTGTGCTCTGAATCTAATATTGAACATATTTGCATATTTAAAATCTTGTGAAGTAAGTACTGAAAATATGCATCTAAAATTTTTAATAAAAATCAAGTATGTGCATAACTACCTAAAACTTCCTCTTCCCAATTTTCACTATTTCTCAATGAACAGAGAGATCATAATAATAAAAAGGCTATCAAGGGCAAATCTAATAAAAACAAAAGAGGTACTAATTATATTGTTCTAATATTCGCAATAAAGTTACCAGAGGCTCATATTTACCTTATTACAACACTACCAAAGTTTCAGAACTCTTCATAAGGTTTTGATGGCCTATCGTACCCTTATAACATTTGTGACCTAAATTAGGGTTAGCTTTTTGAGAGGTTTAACTATCTCTAAATCCACTAATATTTCCACCAGAGGACTATAAACACCCTATGGTCCTCTCCACCAAATTTCTAGTCCATACAAGGGCATTTGACCCCATGCCTTTCTCAAACCCCCAAGGTCCAAACATAGTGTTTGAACTTGGGTCCTAGAGAAACTCTACCCTAAACCTCCCATAATCCATACGAGGGTGTTAAATGTCATGTCAAATCAGTGGCCTAAGTTTCAACCTCTATTGAGGTGGTTTGTCCACTCAAACCCACAAGGAGAACTTTTGACCCAAATACCCCATTTTAGGGCAAGGCTAGGGTTTGCTCAATTCACAACTAAATCATCTCTAAATGGGGTAAAAATTTATATAGAGGTTTATAATGACCCTAAGGACCACTCACCAAAATTTGGGATTGTGTGGAGGTCATTAGGTCTCCTAATTAATTTACCATAGGATTATTAAATAATTTCAAAACTATAGGAAATTAATCTCCAAAAATTCCCATTTTTGGACAGGACCTAGGTATAGGTTATGGTGACTCCCTACCCAAATTTCAGGTCAATTGGACAAGTTATGAAGTAGGGGCACACCTTTAAACCTTTGACTAGCCCTAGGTGTAGAACCCACCATAATGGATGTTGTCGTCAAACCAGACACCCAAAGTGGTTCAAGCAAATTTTAAAATAAAGTACACCCCTAGCTCTACAACTTTGATGTTTACCACTTTTACTGTAGGTGTCCCTAGGTATTTGTAATAAATTAAACACCTCCCTGGCCGGCCACCGCCACCACCACCTCCGTCGAGGTGGTGGCCATCGCTGGGCGGCGGCACGGCCGCCGGAGGAGCCAATTCTGGCAATCCTGCAAATTTTTTTTCTCAGAAAAACAAGAAAAATTAAAGCTTGGATCAGGCTCAATTGAGCCTGATCCTCATCCTAATTGAAAGCTATGATCTAACCATAGAGTAAGGAGTGGAGGAGGACCTTTGTGATTGTCTGAAGCCGCACTAATCGTCAGGTCATCATGGTGGTGGTGGTGTCGCTCTGGTTTATGCAACTACATAGTGGAAGGGCTCGAATTCTTCAGGTAAGTTGTGTTGAAAACTCCTCTCAGGCCACTGATGGTGTTTAAAGCTTCAGTTAGGGAGGGGAGAGGCCAAGTCATCAATGGCCATTAATTGCCATGAATAGCCTTTCTCGGCCATGGTGGTTCACTGCATTCAGTCAGTAGAAAATCCTGGTAAGGCTCTTGATATTCTCAGGGCTATTAATGGAGATAAATCAAGCAATAAAGGGAGGTCTTTGGCTTCCCTATGCCATGAATGGCTTTAACCAATTTTCTTTCTCCTCCATAAAAAAGAAATTGAAACTTTCTCTCTCCTGCCCCTCATGTCCGAAATTGTTCATCACACTAGCTTAATTACAACCCACTTATTCCTAATATTAAATGATTAAGAGGTGGATAGCCCAAGTGAATAGGGCTTGAGCTTTGGTTAGCCCATTTGGGCTAAGTTGACCTAAACTAATCTAGGGTTTACCTTGGTCATTTTGACCTTTTGGATTGACCCCAATGGGTCCTTGGTGACCCCTTTTTCTCCTCTAGGGCCTAGGTAGGGCTGGGTTGGGTTATATTGACACTTGGCGGTCACTTGACCCTTAGGAAGGGCACTTTAACCAAGTTAAGGCTATAGTTGACTTAGGTCAACTCAGGCTCTAGGGTTGACCCCAATGGATCTTTAGTGACACATAGACCCCACTTTAGGATAGGAAGACCTTGGTAGGGTTGGTTGAGCTCATTAGGTCACATTGCCCTTAGTTAGGGCACATTTCCCTTAGTTAAGGCACCATGCCCAATTTAGGCCTAGGATGGTCCAATGTGAATTTGGCCACCCTGGGTTTGCTCCAATGGACCATTGGGGCCTTTCAATAGATTGGTGTGGTCATGGTGGGGTCTTGGAGTCATGGTGAAGCCTCATGATCATCCTAAACTAGGGTTTAGGAATCTACTATTTACAGACCATAATATTCTCACCTATATTCCTAGGTCCCTTGGTGCCCTTGGCTTTCTAGGATTTGGTCATGACCTAATCATGACAAAACCACTCCTAGGGGGTCTAGTTGTCTAAGGGATATTACAAATCCCAATACATAAATAAAAAATTTCGTCCTCAAAATTCGAGTTAGGCCTATGGGTTTTCAAGTATTAAAAATAAATTGTAACATCCCGAGAGGTTGTAAGGAATACCTGACTGAAAAGCTCCAGGTACCTTTGTTGCATCAAGTCCTGTGGCTCCCATGTGTGCTCCTCTCGTCCATGATTCCTCTACAAGACCTTGACCAATGGAACCTTTTTGCGGTGCAAGATTCGTATCCCCTTATTTTCAATCCGGACCGGCTCCAAGTGAACTGACTAATTAGATTATACCAGCCCATCCGTGGCCGTAATCTGCTGCTCCGGGCATAGTGGAGCCCTCCTAAGAGAGGATACGTGGAACACATCGTGCAGAACTGCCAACTCCGGTGGCAGCTCCAGCTTGTATGCTAAGGGACCGATCCTCTCCAGGATCCTGTAAGGCCCTATATATCTCGTGCTGAGCTTCTTCTTCCGACCCCGCAGCCGTGAAACTCCATGTATCGGTCGAATCTTCAAGAATACCCGGTCCCGCACCTGAAACTCTACCTCACTATGGCGAACATCATAATACTTAGCCTATCTGCTCTGAGCCTCTAAAATCATGTCCCATATTAGCCTCACCTGAGCCTCGGTGTCCTCAACAAACTCTGAACCCAAATCCTTCGGATCCTCATCCTGTATCCATGATAGCAGAGTCCTACACCTTCTTCCATATAGAGCCTCATAAGGAGCCATCCCTATACTGGACTGGTAGCAGTTATTATATGAGAACTTGACTAGTAATAATAGTTTCTCCCAAGCCTCTCCACAATCCAGAATGCATAGTCGTAGTAGATCTACCAAGGTCTTGTTGGTGCGTTCCGTATGCCCATCAGTCTGGGGATGAAAAGTTGTACTGAATGTCAGTCGAGTGCCCAAGTAAGTATGCACTGATGTCCACTCCTTGACGTAAATCGTCCATCCCGATCTGATACGATCGTCCTGGGTATGTCGTGATAACGGACGAACTACTCCACAAACTTTCGAACAAGCACACCAACCGAGTCATCCTTTCTGATCGGGGTAAATCTAGTTACTTTCGTCAAGCGGTCAACGATTAACCATATCGAATCATTCCCCATATGCGAACGGGGAACCCCATGTATGACATCCATCGCGATATCACCGAACTTCCACTCCGGTACAGGGAGTGGTTGCAGCAATCCTACGGGGTTCCTGCACTCCGCCTTCTCCATCTAGCATGTCACGTAGTGGGTCATGAAGTAGGTGATATCCTTCTTCATTCCTGCCCAGTACATGGTCTTCTTCAGATCCGCAGTCATCTTCGTAACTCCCGGGTATACTGAATACTGGCTGTAGTGGGCCACCATCATGATATCCTCGCAGACATGGCCTCCCTCTGGTATATAAACCCGTCTTTTAAAGCACACCAGGCTATCCCTCTGTATGTAATCTCCAGCAGTGCCTGCCTCAAAGGCCCGGAATATCGGCTCCAGCTTAGCGTCCTGCCTCTGCCCATCTCTTACTCGGTCTCTAATATCATCCGTGGCACTCATCGCTGCTAAATACTCCTCATAAAGCTCAGGGTAATAAGATGAAACCAACGTGATGTGTATATCTTTTAATCTCTATACCGGCTCCATGGACATAATCTGATGCTCCGCTGCGGAGGTGGCGGCTCTCCGACATAGCGCATTAGCTACCACATTCGCCTTCCCTGGGTGGTAGTGCATCTCGTACTGGTAATCCTCTAGAAACTCCACACATCTCTTTGCCTTATATTCAGCTCCTCCTGCGTGTCCATGTACTTCAATTTTATGTGATCAAAGTATATGTCACAGTGGACACCATATAGATAGTGTCACTAGACTTTAAGAGCAAACATGACCGCTCCCATCTCTAAGTCATGAATAGGGTAGTTCTACTCAAGCTTCTTCAGCTGTGGGAAGCATTAGAAATTACGTGGCCTTTCTGCATCAACACTTCACCCATGCCCTGGTAGGAAGCATCGGTGTAGACCTGAAATCCTTCTTTCCCCGAAGGGAAGCAAGGATAGGAGCCGAGGTGAGTCGATCCTTCAGCTCCTAGAAAACCGTCTCGCACTACGGGGTCAAGACAAAAGACACATCCTTCCTTATCAGTGATGTGAGTGGGAGGGCAATTCGAGAGAATCCCTCCACAAACTTCCGGTAATATCCGGCAAGTCCTAGAAAACACCGCATGTCTGTGACTAACTTTAGCTGCTGCTAATCCCGAACTGCCTGAATTTTAGTTGGGTCCACTTCCAACCCGGCTCCACTAATAATGTGGCCTAGGAAGGCAACCTCCTTCAACCAGATCTGGAACTTGTTGAACTTTGCATAAAGGTGGTGCTCCCACAGTCTTTCAAGAGTTAGTGTCAAATGTCGTTTGTGCTCCTTCTCTGTCCTCGAGTAGATGAGTATGTCGTCAAAAAACACGATGACGAACACATCAAGATAAGCCTCGAACACCCGGTTCATGAGTCTCATGAACGCCGACGGTGCATTCGTGAGACCGAAGGACATCACAGTAAAATCGAACAACCCATATCTGCTACTGAAGGCAGTCTTTTGAATGTCCTCCTCCTGGATCTGCTGCTGGTAGTAGCCTGACCTCAAATCCAGTTTTGAAAAGAAATACGCCCCCTCCAAATGGTCAAACAGCTTATCTATCCTTGTCAGTGGATAGGTATTCCGTACTGTCAGTTTGTTAAGTGCTCGGCAGTCGATGCATAATCTAATTGTCCCGTCCTTCTTCTTGATGAATAGCACCGGGGCTCCCCATGGTGAATGTCTCAGCCGGACAAATCCGGCTTCCTTTAGCTCCTACAGCTGACTTCAAAACTCTGCCAACTCCTTCGGGGCCATCCGGTAAAGAGCTCTAGATGCCGGCTTAGCCCCCGACACGAGCTGTATCTGAATATTCTACTCCTGGTGCGGGGGTAGCCTTGGCAGCTTCTCTGGGAATACGTCAGCAAAATCCCGCACAACTAGAATACTCTAGATGGAGTCTTTGGCCTCGGCCATCTCAAACAACACCTAGTATACCTCTTCTCCCTACAGGTGGGCCTTGACGACCTGTACAGATGATAACAAGAGAGGTGTGGTAAATGCAATACCTTCGATGAAAACATAGGAATCCCCATGCCTCAAGGTGACCCTTTTTGCCAGGTAGGCAATCTGGGCATTGTTCCACTGCAACCATGTCATGCCAAGGATCAAATCAAAGACTGGCAACCTTAGTATCATCACTGGTTCTTCGATTGCCTTTCCTCCGATCTCTGCCTCCATGTTGTAGTGGGCGGAGGTGAACAGCTCTGATCCGTCGGGTAAATGCACCGACCTCATCGAGCCAGTAAATCGATCCACGCCTTCTAGTCCTTCCATGAAGGACTCTAACACGAACGAGTGTGATGAACCCGTATAAAAGCATATAAGCTGGCTTGCCGCTGACAAAGACTATTCCTTGGGTACTTAAATATCTTAAAATCTATTTAAGGTTTTTCCTTCCTAGTCTATTAATTCTATACAATGAGTCTAACCTTATAGGAAAGAATGAACTTAAAATTTACTGGCATACCGTTGATAACCTGCTCCAGGTTCCATGGTTGAGCCAGATCAAATGCATTCACTTGCTCCCTCTCGTGCCTGTGGTCTCTGCCCTGGTTTCCTTGTCGTCGGCCACGTCCTCGACCTTAAACCTGCTGACCAGGCGGGGCAGCCAGTGGTGCTGGTAGTGGTGCCCCCTTAATGGGGCAGTTCCTTCGGATATGCCCCACCTAATGATAGTAGTTTCACTCGGGAGGGTGATATTCCATACCCCCTGTTGATGCAGAAAATGCGCCGGGGAAAAACGGGCACCAACAGCCAACCGTTCGAGCACTGGGGAAGGAATGGGGGTAAAGACTGTCGGCTAGTCGGTTACTAACGGCTAGGAATGGCGGATGAAACCGGGCAGAGAAAAGAGAGAAAAGGCCGCTACCCGCGGCAACACCAGAGTTCGCCCGCCGCGGCCTGAATGCCTCTCCTGCGGCGGGCTTTCCTTTTATAAGAAATTGAGCGATTACACTTAGCAAAGAAGGAAGAAAGGAAGAGGCCGGCCGGACAATAGACCGCAAAGGACTAGAATCGAGGCCGCAGCTCTTAACAAGCGAGCTCCTGGACTCGAGTCAGCGTGCTTTGGGGGTACTTCCGCCCCCTATTTATAGGCTTGGGGGCCTGCCCAAACGGGCAGGGCTAAAATTACCGGCTGCCCGAGGTACAAGAGAATCGGGCAGCGGTGATGGGAATCGAGAGGAAGAAGAAAAGCCAAGAGACAGGCCGCGCGGACTGGCGATCTTCTTCTGCCGAGCTGCAGGACTCGGCCTCTGGGCAGGCCGATCTGGACCTCCTTTGACGACGACCTGGGGCACAGGTCGCGCAGCTTGGGCAATGACAGGCCGACCCTTGGAGGATGGCTGGACCGGAACTGGCGGCTGTCTGAGGTAGAGGCCGCCCGGCTTGTCTGACAATAAGCCGGCTAGCTGATAACGGCGGCTAGAATGCACAAGCCGCCCGGACTTGAGAACCTGGAGAACTGGTCGCGGATTCCGGGTTAACATAATCCCCGCACATTTTTAAGTTTTATAAAAAACTTCGAAAATGTAGGACTAAGCCGGAGACCGCGACTGCCATTAATGCTTCTGCGTCTATAAAATGCCGAGGGCCCTGCCATTTCTTCAAGATTTCTGCCAAGCCACGGGTCACTACTCGCCACTTGCGGTCAGAATCCTCCAAGCCGACAGAGACTTCTACAAGATGGACGTCATGTCCTCGATGCTAGAACGCGAAAAGAAGTCGTCTGGATCGAAAAAGAGGAGCAGAAAAGCGGACAGTTCCGGTCAACCGCCTGAGAAGAAAACCGAGAAGCCGATCGCACCGGCGGCTTCTGATTCTGGGAAGAAACCGATGGAAGTCGTTGCAGAATCCTCGCAGGCCGCGACGAAAGTTGAGGCGGTTTCCAAATCTGCTCTCCCGGAAGCTGGTGCCACCAAATCCTTCGACATTACCTACTCGCCATCGGGTGAACCTCTTTTGAAGATCGCCGGTACGGAGGAGAAGAGTGTCGACTCTTCCAAGCCGCGCGAGTTGCCCACATCTACTGACTTGATCATTATTGAAGAGGACGAGTCGAAGAAGCCACTGGAAGCCGAGCGGTCTCTGACTGAGAAGAGAAAACGGACAGAAACAATAGTCGGCCACTTGAAGCGACGTAAGAAAAAGGCCGAGACCCTTGAGGAAAGGATGGAGGGGAAGGCGAGGAAGATGCGGGTTGATAACCGCAACGTCTCTGTGAAGACCGGAGCGGCTAGCGTGCAATTTAAGCCGCGGGAGAAAGACGTGTCTGAGGGTCTGTCGAATCCATCTTCCAAGTCGGACGAGCTAGAGAGTACGCCTCCGGTTAGCGAATCCCTGAGCGATATTCTGAAGGGCATGGACAAATTTCAGCAGCTGGACAAGTTACTGGCAACTCCGCCGGCTTCTGCGGAGGTCGCCGACACCGATATCGAAGTTACAGGAGAGAAGTTTGGCGAACCGGCTCCTGCGGTTTCAGAAGGAGCTGAAAAATTAAAACTCAGAGAGAAAATAGAGGAGATGAAAAAGTTAATCGCTGGGAAGCAGGTGGCGACTACATTTCCTGCCCTGCAAGGTAAACACGAAGAAGTTAAGCGTTTTGTAAAATTCTACAAGCCGCGGTCACGGAAGAAGGGAGTGGATACGATTTTCAATCCGCCGGCGAGCTTCTTCCTGACCACGGCTGAGCTGAAAAGCAAAGCTAAGGAGACCGCGCGGCTATGGAAAGAAAAGCTAAAGCGAATAGATTCAGAAAGGTTTAGGCGACCAGCGGCTAGACTTGATACTGCGGTTTTCCAAGGAGAGATAACCACGAGCTGCGGTCTCGTTCTAACGAGATCTTCTATCAGATGCCGGTCATGTCACTGAATCTAACCGCCTGTTTATTTGCTGCAGGTGCTCATGAAACCACCATCAAGTCGGGCGGTCTGACGACTTTCTTACCTCCACTGATTCCGCCGCTACCTCCAAGTGTCCGTGACCAGAGGACAGCCGAATTCCAGGAAGAGGTTGCCGCCTTGCAGGCTAGGATAAGGGAGCATGCTGAGGCCCTTCGAGTCAAGGAAGAACAGTGGCGGCTTCAAGAAGAAGATCAGCGGTCTATGCTGGAGGCCGCTGAAAGGAGAACCCAAGAAGTGCTGGAGGATTTGGAGCAGGAGAGAGGACTGATGCGGTCTGACAAGGCTCCAGCCGTTAGGACCGACGCGGCTTCTGCGTTTCACTCCGCAGACCACAAGGAAGGCCGGCTTACCCAAGCCGAGCTGGATAGCTTTGTGGAGAAGTACATGAAAGATAGCCCGCTGCTCGCGCGGCTTCCGCTTCCTCACGAGCGGATTAACTCCTCCACCGCCAACCAAATCGCAATCCCTGTCGACCACTTCGACTGCGGCTTTCGGTTCCCGGTACTGATGGAAGCCGTAGCGGTCTTCGACCACTACGGAGTAGTGCCGGGGCAGCTGCCCCCGAACTCGATAGCGGCGATTTACAGCTTCTTCTCTTACCTGAGGTCGGAGCGAGTTCGGTTCTCGATAAGGCTGTTCAGAGAATGCTTCTCTGTGCGGTCTATCCCGGATTCGGGAACGAAGATCTTCAGAGGCCATCTTTACTTCGGCTGCCGCGGCCTGAAAGTTGTAAACCTGGCGAACAAAATCGCGAACTGGTCAGAAAGATACCTTATCTTCGAGGGCAACCTCGGACTCCTGCCGGTCCATCCGCAAGTTCGCGACGAAGCCGCTTTTGGCAGCAGCGGACTGGACGGCGTGGAGAAGGAGATCTTCAACTTCTTCAAAGGGGAGCGGCTCGACGTCACCCACTACCTCCCGCTGCTCCCGACTTTGGAGGACGTTCATGCGGAGGACAGTAAGTATCACTCGGCCGAACTGTTATGCTAGCCGCGCGGCCTACCAACTGACTTTTTAACTTCGCCTTGCAGCTGCTGTCGCGGTCCCGCTGAACAAGCCGCTCACTCCAGGCGGCTTAACCCTTACACAAAGGGAGAAAAGGGCGAAGAGGTCCAGGCCGGAGCGGGCTGCAGAGGAGGATGAATCGGACTCCTCCAGCGGCTTCATACTGCATGGTATGGGTAGCCGTTTGAAAGATCTCCACGGCAACCCCACCATGTAGTGGAGTGCCAACGGGGAGTCGGTAAAGGTTTCCACCGCCCTCCCGAACTGGGGGAAGGAAACTGTAAGCCGCCATGCCTCTGTGGCTGGCGCGGCTTTGTATGGCAGGCGCAACTTGAAAGCGCTGGAGAAGATACCTGCAGAAGACTTCTCGCGGTTTGCCGCGCAGGTCGGCGCGAGAAGCTTTGTAGCCAACCACTATATGGGCCTAGCCCATAGGCGGTTAGTTACAATTGAAGGCGACCTGCAGCGGCAACTCGCCGAGAAAGATGAAGAAATCGCACGGCTGAAGGAGTCGCATGCGGTAAGACATTACCTGATTTCTGCAGCTTAATTCATGAAGCCGCCCGAACTAACCTTTTTCTTTCCTTTGCAGAAAGTGTACGATCCAGCGAACTCAGCCTTTCAAGACGCGGTCTTTCCCCAGCTTGTCCAGGGGATTGACGGAGCGCTGAAACGCCTTCGAGATCAGGGCGGCCTCGCCCCAGGATTCACCGACTTCACCTGCGCCGACCTATATCCACCCTTGAAGAAAAGGGTGGCTGCGGTTTATCGCGCGCTGAAAGGCAAGGAGAAGATTGGCGGAGAGGGCGAGGTAGAAGAGGAAGGGGAGGACAGCAGGAGCGAGAGTGCTTCTTCAAAGACCGGCGGTCAAGCGTCTGAGACCGCGCGGGTTGATGCCAGCTCGTCAGAGACCAGGGGCACTGGCAGTTCGCGTTCATCCTCGTCGGACAGCGGCGATTACTCGCCTTCTGAGATCGATATTGACGGTGAACCGGACTCCAGTATTCCTGCGTCCAAAAGTTAGAGGCCGAATAGCTAGCATAGTTTACTTGTAAAAGTTTTTACATTTTTTGAGACCGCCGGTAGGATTTTGTAAACCGCGCGGTCTACCCCTTATACTTGACATTATAAATGAAAACGTTTTACCTTTTGTGGGAATCTATTGTAATTTTACTTGCTTGTTTGAATATGCGGTTTAATCATTCTTACTCGTTTCCGACTTGAGAAATCTTATTTATGACTTCACCGAATAACAACTAACTTGCTGCGGTTAAACTCGAGTAGAATACCATTAACCAGATATAGTAGTCTGCGAAATTATAATAATCCGATCATCCTTGAGCGTATATAGAACAATAAGCCGGGCGGTTAGGAGACTATTTGCCAAGAAGATAAGGCAGTTCAAATTGCGATCGACAAGCCGCTCGGCTAAGGAGATAAACCGGATTGATACTGTAAAAACCAAGCCGAATGTGGCGGCCTGTCCGAGCTCTAATACGAAACTGGCTTCCAATAGGGAAAACTACTTAGCGATAGAGATGAACATATTGCGACTTCTTTACATTGCAAGCCGCGAATTGATTTGAATGAATACCATAAGCCGGCGGACTGAGCGGATAGGATAAATGGAAAATTTGATATGCTATGATACTCCTTTGATCCGGCGGCATGATCTTTGTAAGCCGCGCGGATAATACACTTTGCAATTTCTGACAATATAAAAATGATACTGTTTGATTTTGCTGAATATGCTTTATTCGCTCGGTATTGTATTTCTATTCGCTCGGTTATACTAATATGCCATGAGATATCTGGACAATACACAAGCAGAACGGATGTGGAGATAAGAATAACTCGCGCGAATATATCTGATAGGTGATTTACGCATAACTCGCGCGAATAATACTGATATCCGCTATAGCGAACTGAAGAAAACCAACCAGCTCGCACGATTAATAATGATGTCTGCTGTATTGGGCTGAAGATAACCAAACAACTCGCCCGATTAATAAATATATCCGAGCGGTAAGGATGATAATATCCGCAACTTGCTGTTGGATAACTTCTGTTCAGCCTTATAATATCAAATTACCCGGGCGGATACTGTCTTTAGCCGGGATATGATAACCGCACGGTCTGATTTCTGACCGCCGACTAGGCTTCTGCTTGAAGAAAAGAATACACTGCTCTCTTGCCTGGAGTACAGTTCAAGTCGATCTTCCGGGCAGGTGCGGCCGGAGTCACATTGCTTTCCTCAGAGATCGACAAGACTGTGGGTCTCCTGCAGGCACTGCTCGAGAGTATCAAAGAGTGTTCGAGGGTTGCGTGCTAAGACGATCTGCGGGGCATGCGTGTATTGCTTCCCGCACAGACGCATCATAGTTGCAACGATATCCCTTACGTGGCGTGGTAGAGCTGACCACCACTCCGCTCCTCCTTAATGCAGAAGTGGGGTTAGGTACTAGCCGGGATCCGCAATCTAGAACTCCACCGCATCAAAGCCGGCAAGCTGCCACTGCACGGTGCGAAATCTCCCCGCAACACGTGGTCCTCGTGGTGTTACGCTAATGACAACGGCTCTAAAGGGGGATGTAGCTAGACTCGGCGATATCTCTTGATTCAGTGATCTTTTAACTTTTTTGGGTTGCAAACCCATAAGAATGATGACTTGCCAGGTGAGAGTACCGATATAGAATCTCTGAAACAAAATATAACAATGAGTCATAATCCTTCTTAATAGAGCATAATGAGAAGAAACAAAAGACAGAAAAAACATATTGGGTTAAGGGATTGATTTAAGATCGCTTTTGTCGTTGATGTTGACGCGTCTGCCAGCCTATGAATGAGATGTCTTTTTTAGATCATGCTACGGGATTCCTTTGATTTCTGCATTTTCACAATTAATTTGAGAGCTCTACAATCTTCTGTTAGATGACCTCTTTCCTTGTGATATTCGCAATACTGATCCATGCACCTAACTTGCCCGCGCGCTGCTCGAGCGGGTTTCTTGTGACTTAGCTCTTCCTCTCGTTGTTCGATCTGGGGGAGGTCTGACGAACTTTTTTGTCCTTTTTTCGAAACGCGGGGCTTCTTCGAAACTGGAGGCCGAGTTGGTAACTCGGGCGGACAGACCGGGTAGGAGGTCGAATAACCCGGCGAATAGCCCGGGAAGGTAGGCGAGTAGGCCGGCGGACAGACCTGCTTATTCTCCACTGGGACCCGGTTGGCTGGTGTAACCGGAATGATTGCGGACTGCAAGTCTAACCGTTTATTGATTGCGGCTAGATTACAATTGATCGCGGCGAGCTGCCGGATCATCTCTTGGCGGGTTCGATTTTCTTCCTGGCGGGACTGCAGAAGAGTTTCCAAGAGCAGAACTTCGCTGGGGCTGAGGTTGTTCTGAACGGACTGCCGGTCTGACATTGTGTGGCCGCTGAACTTCAGCGACTAACCGATATCTGAAGGTCGCGTGTTGATGTTGATGCAGAAAATGCGCCGGGGAAAAACGGGCACCAACAGCCAACCGTTCGAGCACTGGGGAAGGAATGGGGGTAAAGACTGTCGGCTAGTCGGTTACTAACGGCTAGGAATGGCGGATGAAACCGGGCAGAGAAAAGAGAGAAAAGGCCGCTACCCGCGGCAACACCAGAGTTCGCCCGCCGCGGCCTGAATGCCTCTCCTGCGGCGGGCTTTCCTTTTATAAGAAATTGAGCGATTACACTTAGCAAAGAAGGAAGAAAGGAAGAGGCCGGCCGGACAATAGACCGCAAAGGACTAGAATCGAGGCCGCAGCTCTTAACAAGCGAGCTCCTGGACTCGAGTCAGCGTGCTTTGGGGGTACTTCCGCCCCCTATTTATAGGCTTGGGGGCCTGCCCAAACGGGCAGGGCTAAAATTACCGGCTGCCCGAGGTACAAGAGAATCGGGCAGCGGTGATGGGAATCGAGAGGAAGAAGAAAAGCCAAGAGACAGGCCGCGCGGACTGGCGATCTTCTTCTGCCGAGCTGCAGGACTCGGCCTCTGGGCAGGCCGATCTGGACCTCCTTTGACGACGACCTGGGGCACAGGTCGCGCAGCTTGGGCAATGACAGGCCGACCCTTGGAGGATGGCTGGACCGGAACTGGCGGCTGTCTGAGGTAGAGGCCGCCCGGCTTGTCTGACAATAAGCCGGCTAGCTGATAACGGCGGCTAGAATGCACAAGCCGCCCGGACTTGAGAACCTGGAGAACTGGTCGCGGATTCCGGGTTAACACCCCCAAGTCTCTACATCTCTCGCAGCTGGAGAGATTGAGGAGCCATTACCACAGGCTCCCTCGGCTCTTGTCTCACCTCCTGATGGGGCTGGTCCTCTGCCCTTCTCCCATCTCTCCCATCAGTAATGCGGCCCCGTCGCTGATCATTTCTGGCTCCCCAACCCTGATTATTAGTTGGACGCTTCCGGACCTGAGTAGTGTGCCAATCCACCTCAATCCTCTTTGTAATCTCTAATATCCGGGGAATAGGCCCGCCGTATACGAACAACAGAGCCTTTCTCAGGTTCTCTCATATTCCCTTGTAAAACCTCTTGGTGTATCCTGCCTCATCTAGCTAATAAGAGTCTATGAACCGGGCTAGATGATTGAAATCCCGGAGGTACTCCACCACCGTCTTGTTGACTTGCCTCAACTGTAGAAATCTGTCTTCCAGCTCATCTCTGGCCTACGTAGGAACAAAATGCTCCAATAATGCGGCCTGAACTCCTCCCAAGAAATCTCTACAACCACTCTATCAGAAAACCTCATGTCCAATGGTGTCTTCCACCATCTCTTGGCATGGGACTCAAATCAAGAGACCACCAAAGGCACCCTCTCCTCCTATGGTCATTGTATCCCGATCAGTATCTGATACATAATATCAAGCCACTCCTCCATCCAAAATGCCGACCTTGTCCCTAAGTAAGACGGGGGAGAAAGTCCTCAAAATATACTCAGCCAATTGTCCCCTGGGTTTGGCTGCGGAGCAGGAACCTGTTAGGCCCTGAAAGCCTCCAATATGGCTGTTAGAGTCCATCCCATCTCTGACTGTAGGAACGGAGTGGGGACCGGGGGAGGTGGTGCATCATTCGGAGTCTACTGGACTCCGCCCTGTGGTGTAGGCTATGTCGGGGGCTGCGTAACAAAAGTCATTTGTAAGTAATCGTCTCAAACCTAATTAAAAGTGGACAATTTACATGTGATCCCCCATATGGGCACAACACTGCTTCCGCTACTTAGTTTGTCCCCAAACTAAATTGTGCGAGGGTGAGCCCGGGTTTGTGGACTACTTCCTTTTCGATTGAGGTATCCTCTGATATAACTTGTAAAACCCCTTTTTTTTCTTTTTATAACCACGGGGTCTTAGGCCAAGAACCACCACTTTGCGGTGGCACCTTCATGCCCAGGAAGGTCGTCACTACAAAATGCCAATCCTGCTGGCCAAATCGATCACAGAAATGTAGCAAAATAGTAAAAGACACATCCATAAATATCACATATATAGTAAATAATCTCCACGAAGGGAGAGTTCATAGAAATAATAATAAAGGTACTGAAAATAGGCTCAAGCCCAGTACATCATTATCCACACTACATATCACTCAGCGTAGAAGAAAAAACAAAACATCTACTAATGATCGGAACTCACAGTCCTAGCTGTCTGAACTCTGGTGCTAGACTGTCCCATCTCCAAGCATGCCGACCTCCGGGGATACTTCTCCATGCTGGGATCCATGGTCCCCTAAAATTATGTTGTAAAAAAACCATTAGTCTAAAAGACTAAGTCCTATCATCCCCCACCCATTGCCCATGGATCCTAGGCACCCAGCGGGGAGAAGGAAATGAGAGGTAGTGATGCTGGAGAATAAACAAGAAGTAGGTGACGACGGAACTAATCTAGCAATTCTATAATGATGAGTGGGAATAACAAGGGTATGAAAACAGGACAAGAAATAAATAACCTTAACTTATATGAAAATGCATAAGCTAAGGGATCTTTTGTGAGGATCCTATCATATAAAGAGTCTCATTCCAATTTATACGATAAGGTGTCAAGTTTCTAGCAAACATTCATATATCTGCAGAATAAAAAGCTTAACTTATATACACGCTCACGCGAGCTTATAAACCAAGGGGTTGTTTTGTAGGGCCAATTGTATAAAAACTCCAATACAAATTTATACAATATGTGTCAAGGGTTAAATGCAATGGTTATGCTATGACATGCAAGTATGCTATGATGTCAATCTTGCAAGTGTAACACATCCATTCGACTCTATGCAAATAGACCTTTAGTTCACCCTTTCTGGAGCCTAACCTCCCAGGATACCTCCGTAATGGCAAACAGAAGCGGTGGGTTGGGCCTCGCCCACCTCTAAACCGGTAATAGCACTACCAGTGAGACCTATCATATGCCTCGACGCTGGTGCACTAAGCGGAGCTCCTGCGTACTCTTTGCCTGCTGGTCCACAGGACTTAATTTGGCGAAGTGCTAAACAACACTTTCCGAGTTAATGTATTGGTGTCGCTTCATCGACCATCCAATAGTGAGGACCCACCACCTTATAATTTATGCACACACAACTTTATATATCAGCTACTGAGCCAAAGCTCCCCGGACCATCCCGTCCGTCACAAACAACAACCGAGCCAAAGCTCACCAGGGTTATCTTGCCCATCACCAAAAACACCGAGCATACTGCCCGAGTGACCCAACCTAACACCCCGAGACATCAAGGTTAGTGAAAGTGAATTGAGTTAAACTAGTTACTCTTGTAGTTTATTTTGCCTAGAGTTTAGGTTAGCCCAGGACTTCACAAGGCATACCCTGCGAATGATTCTCGAGGGCATTAGGAACTACGATGGGCTGAAGCCCAAAGCTCCCTTCGAAAGGCACTTATTATTGGTTAGTAGCTGATTCCCAATCCCTTTAGTATTACCCGGGTTCTAAAACTAATGTGTTTTGACCCTGTCTCTCCCTCCACAGGAAAGACGATCTTTCGTCGATCCCGAGCACCACCTAACCTTAGACAACTCTACAACTTACTCATTCCAACTTCCAATGGTATACTCTAATCCACTTTACTAAAATCAGTAAACAACAATTCCATCTACCTATGACCATTCCCCATGTTAGCACGATTTTCGTAGTTTTACTAAATGCAGACCACCTTATGCTATATGACGTGCATGATAGGAGGTACTCTAAATCCTCATCCAAACACCATGTGATAATTAATGGAGGCCTATCTTGACATTTTTAGCCTAAATCCAGAAACTTGGAATTTTCCTAATTTATCAGACCTTTTATTTATTTCTCCTAAAAATCCAAATGCCCTAGTTTGAATATGAATTGGCCCTTACAGTCATGCAAAATGCTCCATATAATTATGATAAATACTAGAAAACTAATTAACAGAAAATTCAAGTCTCCAAAATTTGTTTGCAAGGTTTAAGCCTCTAATTCATAATTTTAAATATAATCACATAGTTAATAGCTAAAGAAGCAAGTGCTTTAAATAAGCTCCCAAAAAATATAATAAAATTCAAGCATAACTAAAATGCCTAAAAAATACTCCTCACCAAGTTTCCAAATTTTCCAGTGAATAATGAACTCTAACATTAATTTAGAATGATAATCCTCTTCCATAATTCAATGAAACAACTACTGAAAATATTCATCAAAAAAATATGATAAAATTTCCTTTTGAGCATACTGCTTTAATATCACTAATGAACAAGATTTACAATTTTCTAACAAATATTGTGCTCTGAATCTAATATTCAACATATTTGCATATTTAAAATCTTGTGAAGTAAGTACTGAAAATATGCATCTAAAATTTTTAATAAAAATCAAGTTTGAGAATAATGACCTTAAACTTCTTCTGCCCAATTTTAACAGTTTCCCAATGAATAGAGAGATCATAATAATCAAAAGGCTATCAAGGGCAAATCCATGAAATACAAAGGAGGTACTAATTATATAGTTCCAATATTCCTAATAAAGTTACCAGAGGCCCAAATTCACCCTATGACCACAATACCCAAGTTTCACAACTCTTCATAAGGTTTAGAAGGCCAATCTTACCCTTATAACATTTGTGACCTAAATTAGGATTAGGGTTATGAGGGGTTTAAATTTCCACCATCGGACTTTAACCACCCTAGGGTCCTCTCCACCAAATTTCAAGTCCATACAAGGGCATTTGACCCAATGCCCTTCTCAAACCCCCAAGGTCCAAACTTTGGGTTTGAACTTGGGTCCTAGGGCAACTCTACCGTAAACCACCCCATAATCCATATGAGGGTGTTAAATGTCATGTAAAATCAGTGGTCGAAGTTTCAACCTTTGTTGAGGTGGTTTGGTCACTCAAACCCACAAAGAGCACTTTTGACCTAAATACCCCTTTTAGGGCAAGGCTAGGGTTTGCTCAATTCCAACCTAAATTATCTCTAAATGGGGTAAAAATTTATATAGAGCTTTATATTGACCCTAAAGACCACTCACCAAAATTTGGGAGGGTTTGGAAGTCATTAAATCTCATAATTAATTTACCCTAGGATTATTAAATAATTTCAAAAACTATAGAAAAATTATCTCCAAAAATTCCCATTTTTGGACAGGACCTAGGTATAGGTTAGGGTGACTTCTTGTCAAAATTTCAAGTCATTTGGACAAGTGATAAAGTGGAGGAACACCTTTAAACCTCTGACAATCCCGAGGTATAGACCCCATCATAATGGATGTTGTGGTCAAACCAGGCACCCAAATTGGTTCAAACTAATTTTAAAATAAAGAAAACCCCTAGAGCTACAACTTTTATGTTTACCACTTTAACTGTAGGTGGCCCTAGGTTTTTTAATAAATTCAAACATTAAATACAAATTATGTGATAGGAATGAAATGAAAAGAATATATAACCTATAGTTTATTTATTATTCAGCACGAATCTTAAAGCATATCCAGTGGCTTCTGGTCATCGTCTACCTCCAGCTGACGGCCAGGATCAGCCTGACCTAGAGCCTCCTCCCGGCCTAGATCTCGGCCATCCGGCCACCTCCCTGGACGGCCACCGCCACTACCACCTCCGTCGAGGTGGTGGCCATCGCTGGGCGGCGGCACGACCGCCGGAGTGGCAAATTTTGGTGATCCCGCAAGTTGGTTTTTCTCTGAAAAACCATAAAAATTAAAGCTTGGATCGGGCTCAATTGAGCCTTATCCTCATCCTAAATGAAAGCTATGATCTTCCCATAGAGTAAGGAGAGGAGGAGGACCTTTGTGGTGGTCTGATGTTGCGCTAATTGTAGGGTCGTCATGGTGGTGGTGGCGCCGCTCAGGTTTTTGTAACTACACAGTGGAAGGGCTCGAATTCTTCAGTTAAGTGGTGGGGAAAACTCCTCTCAGGCCACTAATGGTGTTTAAAGCCTCAGTTAGGGAGGGGAGAGGCCAAGTCATCAATGACCATTAATGGCCATGAAAAGCCTTTCTCAGCCATGGTGGTTCACTGTATTCAGTCAGTGGAAAAGACTGGTAAGGCTCTTGATCTTCTCAGGGCGGTTAGGGGAGATGAATCATGCAATGAAGTGTGGTCCTTGGCTTCCTTATGCCATCAATTGCTTTTACCCATTTTCTCTCTCCTCCATTAAAGAGAAATTGAAACTTTCTCTCTCCGGCCCCTCATTGCCGAAATTGTTCATCACACTAGCCTAATTGCAGCCAACTAATTCATAATATTAAATGAATAAGAGGTGGCTAGCCTAAGTGAATAGGGCTTCAGCTTGGGTTAGCCCATTTGGGCTAAGTTGACCTAAACTAGACTAGGGTGTACCTTTGTCATTTTGACATTTTTGATTGACCCCAATGAGTCCTTACTGACCCATTGGCCTACCCTAGGGCCTACGTATGGCTGGGTAGTGTTATATTGACACTTGGTGGTCACTTGACCCTTAGGAAGGGAACTTTGACCAAGTTAGGCCTATAGTTGACTTGGGTCAACCAAGGCTCTAGGGTTGACCCCAATGAATCTTTGGTGCACCATTGACCCCACTTTAAGCAAGGAATACTTTGGTATGGTTGGTTGGGCTCATTAGGGCACATTGCCCTTAGTTAGGGCACCTTGCCCAATTTAGGCCTAGGATGGTCCTAGGTCAACTTGGCCTCCCTGGGTTAGCTCCAATGGACCCTTAAGGCCTTTAAATTGATTGGGGAGGTCATGGTGGGGTCTTGGAGTAATGGTGAAGCCTAATGATCATCCTAAACTCGGGTTTAGAATCTACTATTTGCAGACCATAATGATCTCACCTATTTTCCAAGGTCCACTTGGTCTCCTTGGCTTACTAAGGTTTTGTCATGACCTAGTCATGACAAAACCACTCCTAGGTGGTCTAGGTTTTTGAGGGATGTTACACAATGCCAGATGACTTATAGAACTGAATGAAGCATATATAGTAAAATCTAAGGCAGTGTCAAGCCGAGAAAATAGCTGTTGGGTACATTGAAAAATGTGTACCTGATTTGAAGAAGCCTAACTTAGCTCAATGATATACATCAAGGTGTATTTGATGTTATTTTTAGTTTATATGTGCAGGTTAAGAATTTACTAGAATGCAGGAAAAATATTCTAAGTCCATGTGTCGACACAAGAAGAAATTGTGTCGACACTTTAGAAAGATTGTGTCGACACTTGAAGAAGGCTTTGTCGATGCAGAGAAAAAGAGTCGACAACAATTGTGTCGACACCTAGAGGCAGTGTCGACACATAGAAGTTTGGTCGACATCACTTGTGTTGACACTGGGAAGCTGTGTCGACTCACAGAATTGCTAGTCGACAACATTTGTGTCGACCCCAAAAGACTGTGTCGACACATAGAGGCAGAGTCGACAATATCTATGTCGACACCTGGAGGCTGTGTCGACACACACTATATTCTGAGTCTACATCAACTGTGTCGACACACAGGACTTGTGTCGACACACATCAAAGTCTAGACTATGTTAGTTACTGGTGTATGATGAAGTGTTTGTGTCGACACAACTACTCAGTGTCGACACATTCACAAGATGCAGTATCAAGAAGCTGAGTCGACATAAAGGCAGACATGTCGACATCATCAAAGGCTGTGTCGACACCTAAGTCACTTATGTCGACACATATTGACAGATGGTCTCGACACTTTCTAACAAACAGTCACGACACTCTGATGATAAAGACAAAGGCACAAGATCTGTTTGAAGACTTGACAGATGTGAGTTACAATAGGTCGACTGAAGCTGTCAGACTTGTCAGAAGTTTGTTAGAAACCGGATCAGCCGGTTACCAAGGATGAAGTCTATAAATAGACAGATTCAGAAGAAGACAAAAAAGGACATAGAAACTAATTGATTGATCGTTGTTGTGAGATAAGATCTCTAATCAAGAAAGTGCAAGGCACAGAAGAAGATCTTCGAGAGAAGATCTAAGAAGACTTTCTGAAGTGAACATCCACTCAGATTCAGTCTAAGTTGAATTCATTAAAGAATTCAGAAGTATTATCAAGTGTTTTGGATAGAGAGAGATCTAGCCATTTTAAGACAAGAAGGAAGCTGTCACAGGTTTCTTAAGAAGCAGTATATTCCAAAGGAAATCAACTCTAACTAAGTTCAGATTCAAGAAGCTTTGAAGAAAGCTAAGATCCAGTTGATTTTATCCATCAGCCTTTTTAAAAAGATGATCAAGAACAGTCTTATTCCTTCTCTCTCAATAGGAGTAAGATATTATATAACTTCATTTTCAAATTCTATAGGATCTATTTATAGATCTGAGTTGTAAGCCTATTTTATAAAGGCTGAGTGTAGTAGAGGTATTCTCTGAGTGGTAGGGCTATTTATGCCTTAGTTGTAGGAGAAGGTGTTCTCTGAGTTGTAGGCCTTGTGGCAAGGCTGAGGTAGGGCTGGTTAGCCTGAGCGGTAGGAACCTTACAGGGTTCTGAGTTGTAGGATCTGAGGATCTGAGGTAAAGGAGGAAGTTAGGCCGAATCTAGCACACTGCTAGATAGGTGAAGGGGGGAAAGTGGATGTACCCAGACTGAAAGTGAGGGTATGATCTATCTCAACTCTAGAGGGGGGTGAATAGAGTATTTTAAAATAATTTTTCACAATTAAAATAAACAGCACATATAAAATTCAATTTATGATATAGTGTAGAGTGCTAGTAAGAAGTTAAAAATCAAGAAGTAAAGAGCACAGCACACAACAAACAAATCACACAAACAAACCAGAAGACACAAGGAAATATAGTGGTTCCCCAAAAACCTGGGTACATCCACTCTTCTACCACCCTTGGTAGGAATCCACTCAGGATGAGTTGATCAGGTGTCCTGACACCAATGAGCTTTTGATAATGTGCTCAAAAACCAAAACTGGGTTTTTTGATAAGGTGTCTTGCCACCACTGAGTTTTGATAAGGCTCTCAGAACCAGACAGAACTTTTGAAGGGAGTTCAAGAACCCTTTACAGCAGGAAAAAGAAAAAGGTAAAGAGGTGAGGTTGTCTTCTCTGTTCTCAAATCAAATGAGAGAAGACTAGTGGATCTTTTGTTGTCAAGGCTCCCCCTGAGATGTTGAATGAATCAGGAATGGAAGCTTTGCACTAGGGTGATAGGTCTTCAGATCTTTAGATCTCCAGCAAAGAATTGTTTCAGCAAAGAGGCTGAAAGATGAGGTGTCTGGAGTTCTTTGAGATGAGGCTTTGATCACTTTTCTGTAAGCAAGAGGATGGTAATCTTTCACAGCTTAATTCTTCTTGTTCTTCTGTAACAGTGTGTGTCTCTTGATTCTATCGTGTATTGACTCTGGATTAATTCTCTTGGAGAGTAGTAGTAGAGAAGACGATCTTATTCTCTGAATATAATTATTCCAAGATAGCCGTTATCAGACATTAAATGCCTTCCATAAAGAATTTGTCTTCCAGAGGAAAGTCCAAAGAAACATTCCTGAATAATTCCTTGAAACTTGTCCCAGAATAAATGAAAACAGCTGGCAAATCTTCTTGAAATTAAATGCTGAAAAAAAACATTCCAAAGACCGGCAGCATTTGAATCCTTAAGAACGTCGATCTCTCAAAATAAACGTCGATCTGAGCTCCACGATCGTCGACCAGAGCTCAGAGAAGGAATAGATCATTCTGACAGAAAACGTCGATCTGAGCTCAAAGATCGTCGACCTGAGCTCAGAGATATTGAAGATAAGCAGTAGATAGAAAACTTCGATCTGAGATCGACTATTGAAGTTCTTGGTCTGGCAGAAATAGTCGATCTGATTAAGACAGAGATCGTTGACCTAGACTTCAACAGAAAACGTCGACCTGAAGCAAACAGAGATCGTCGACCTAAACTTTCCCAGAAATAGTCGACCTAAGCACAGCCAGAGATCGTCGACCAAAGCTCGACGATCATCGGACTGAAGCTCGACGATAGTCGACCGAAGCCAGCAACAAGAAGAAAGCTGAGGACATAAGTAGTCGACCTAAGCTCGACGATTGTCGACCTGAGATCGACGATAGTCGACCGTCGTTCGACTATTTTTATCTCTTTACTTAGCTTGAAATCCTGAGCTTGAATGGTCCTTGGGGGCAGCTTAAAACCTAAGTTCTAAGCCCTAGACTCATTCTAATGTTGACCTTTACACTATACAACTAGGTCAACCTGGTTTCCTAAGAGAAACATAGTGATCCTTGCCCAAATTAGTAATACGGTGTTCCAACAATCTCCCCCTATTTGGGTTAGGATTACTATTTACAGACAAAAATAGGAAATAAATAAGCATACATCAACACAAAAGGTAAATCAATACTGCAGAGGAGATATATAGCAGCAATGCAGATCACAGATAAAAAGACAGCAAATATCCAAGGGAGAATGATGTTCAGCTTACACAGTTCACTTCTTTTCAGTTCCCTTTTTAAACAAAATTTCTCTGTTGCGATTTAGGGCTTCTTTCTTGGATCTTCTATCATCTTCTGCACCTAAGGAAGTTTGAGATTTGGGCCTTGGAACAACAGCCTCAGGGTGCAGCTTCATATAGTCTTCTGGATTAAAGAATTTCCTTGATGCATATCTCTCTAGTTCTTTCTTTCTCTGCTCTGATAAAGTTGTTATGTTGGAAGTATCCTTGCCTTGTTCTCTGGCCTTTTTCATTTGATCAAGGGCAGCCAATTCTTTCATTCTAGCTGTCCAGGACACAGGGTTGTTCTCAGGATCCTCAAATGGAACAGGAGGTTCATATCTGTTGATGGTTTCAGAATCAGTAGGAGGAGTCCTGGAGACAACAGCATCTTTTAGCTTATAGGGAAAAGGACCTGAAGTAGAATCAGTATGGCCTTGTCCATCCCTTTGATGAAATCTGTGCCCTCTCTGGCTTCCTCTATATTGATCTCTTCTGGATTGATATACCCTTTGATGCTGTCCCCTTTGATAGGATCTCTGATAGGACTGGGAAGAACTGTGTCTGGAAACTGGAGCTTGAGGGGCTGAGCCTGAACCAGAATCTGGAGGAGGAGGAGGAGGAGGCTGATACTGAGAAGATCCTTTTTCATACTTGTCTAGCTTCCTCTTCTTCTTCATAGCCTTTAATTGGTTCTTGGAGTACTGCATCCAAGGCTCAGATAAGGGGCAGTCATGCAAAATATAGTAGGGAGTATCATTAGAATCCTTTGCTTGAGCTAGGGAAACAAACATCATGGCCTTGCTTTTGGCCTTCCTTTTCTTGGCAATAGTGCTAGCAGAATCATCAGAATCTGTCCTGTACTGATCACTCTCAGAACTCTGAGGTTGATCATACAGATCATCAATTCTTCTGATATACTCTTCTTGAGCTTTAAGCTTTGCAGAAACAGTAGGAGCAGGAGGAGAGGGAGCAGCAGCAGAACAAACAGAATCAGCAGTAGAAGTATCAACAAGCATATCAGAATCAACAGCAATATCAGCAGAAATATCTACAACAGCAGTAGCAGCATCATCAACAAGAGGCACAATGGCCTTAGTAGCAGCATCAGAGATGGACATAACAACATCCACAGCCTTCCAAGAATTTATATATGCTTCAATTTGGCTGTGATTACAGACAGAAATAGGCACAATGGCCTTAGACAGATCTTCAGTATGAGGAACTGGCAGAAATCTGAAGTATCCAGCATTAAACTTGGAGAGCAGGCTCTGGAGGTTCATTGCAAAAACTACTTCATATGGCATCTCCCCCTGCCTTGGTTCAAAGATAAGTGAATCAAGGCACCCAGAAGATGAAGTTGCCTGAGAGGGAATGAAAGATGATAGCTTGGAAGACAGCTCCTTGACATGGGTCAGGAGTGGAGCCAGAGTGGTCTCCAGTAATGAGGTTAGCTTTGGAGCTAACAGCTCATATAACCTGTCAGCCAGGGCTGATAGATCTACATGCTCAAGAGGGGCTTGAGCAGAGGTAGGAGAGAAGGTTGTTGGAAGGATGTTGGCTGGAGCTGGTGGCATGGGGAAAGAGGAGATAGGAGGTGAGGGAATGGATGGTTCTGATATAGGAAAGGAGGAGATAGAATGAGGTGAGGTGGAGATAGAAGGGGTAAGAGAAGGATTGAAGATAGGTTGAGAGAAAATGTCTTCCATCATTTGTTAGAATGAGGAGGTAGAGGGAGGCTCAGGAGGAGAGGAAGGATGAGAATCATCCAAAAAGGATTCATCTAAAAGAGAATATGATGGAGTGGTAAAGGATGGGTAAGAGAAGAGAGGAAGGAATACCTCAGAGGTAGATGCTGGAGGGGATGAAACTGGTGAAGAAATGGTAATTGGGGAAGATATGGCTATGGTAGAGATTGGAGGTGAGGATGAAATGGCTGGGGTAGAGACATCTGGAGGAGGAGGAGGAGCAGGCAACCTTTCTGCTGGTGCAGAGACCAGAGGTGGAGTGACAATGACAGTCCTTGTGCCTGAAGCAGGAGTCGATGCAGCAGCTCTGGAGGGATTGATGATCTGCCTGTCCCATTTGCCAAAAAGGGCACAGGAGAGCCTCTTGGATGCATTAATGAACATCCCAGAAGAGGTTAGCAACTCATGGCATCTGAAATGCAGATAGACCCCTAGAATTCTCCCAAAGCTGACAGCAGTCTTATTCAGCTTTTTCTTAATCAGATTGAAGAAAATTGATCCCCAGTTCAGATGTTTCTTATCCAGCAGAGCTCCCATTAGACAAAACTGATATCTTGAAATTGTATCATGGGCAGAGTGCTTGGCCAGCAGCACTTTCCCAACTACATCAGCCAAAAACTGAAATTCCAATGACAGATTCTTCTTCAGCAGTTTATTAGGATTCACAGCATTGTGACCCATTCGATCAAGCATGGAATCATATTCTTCTTCAGATAACTCGATGGAATCTTCTCCAGAACTGAGATGAAACACTTCAGTTAAGAGAGCCGGGGACAGTTGTACCTGGGTCCCTTTTATGAGGCCGACGACAAAATTCTCATTTTCATCTGTCGCTGAATAGCACCATTCTTTTATTTCATCTGAAGCGATCTTCATTCTGGAAGTCATTATTTCCAACAGTTGTTGATCTCTGAACAGATTGAGAATATCCTTGAAGCGCTGATCGCTTCCATCAAATGAGCTTATATCGATATCAAATCCGGTGTCAAATTTCATCTTCGAAAGGGCGGCAACAGTTGAAGCCATCTGTACCTGTAAAGATTGAACAAATGCGACCAAGTGTAGAAGATTTGGAGGGAAAAAGAATTTGCAAAGAGTATGAAGGCGTAAACGACGAGCGGCGGCCAAAAAAAAATTTTATATTATGGTTCAACGCGAAAAAGGAAAATCGTGGAGCTCAGTTCGAAGAAGCGTCGAACTCAGCTCGACGATTTGGGCTGCAGAAGGAATCTGAAGAGACGTCAATATCGTCGATCTCCGTTCGACGATGTTGATAAGCGTCGAGCTCCGCTCGACGGCCTCTGAACAGAAGGAGAAAAAGCCTAGATCTAGCGAAGACTCTGAACTCAGATCGACGACTTCGGGAACGTCGATCTTTGGTCGACGATTTTTGGAAAATCGTCGATCTTCGTTCGACGATTTCTGGGAAAACGTCGAGCGCAGTTCAGAGACAAAACTTGTTCTACATACACAAAAAGAATTGATTTTTAGCCTAGTCTTGGTCTGTTTTAGCTTTTCAAAAACTTGTACTTTAGTTTAGGCTTCCTCCATCTAACATGCCTAACTGATTTAGGAAGAAGCTGTGTTTCTTTTCATCCAAAGGCTTGGTGAAAATATCTCCCCTTTGCAAATCAGTTGGGATATATTGAAGTTCAATTTTATTTTTCTCTACATTATCTCTCAGAAAGTGATGCCTAATTTCTATGTGTTTTGTCCTACTATGGAGGACTGGATTTTGTGCTATAGAGATAGCACTAGTATTATCACAGAAAATTTTTGACTTCTCTAAGTTGTAACCATAGTCTAGAAGCTGATTTTGTATCCACAATATTTGTGAGCAACAACTGCCTGCAGCCATATACTCAGCTTCAGCAGTTGAAGTTGACACAGATGTTTGTTTCTTACAAAACCAAGAGACAAGTCTATCACCAAGGAACTGACAAGTTCCACTGGTGCTTTTCCTGTCTATTCTGCATCCAGCATAATCAGCATTTGAAAATCCAGTTAAGTCAAATGCTGAATCTTTTGGATACCAGAGACCTAGATTTGGACAACTTTTAACATACCTAAGAATCCTCTTAACTAAGATTAAGTGTGACTCTCTAGGGCTAACTTGAAATCTAGCACAAATACATGTAGCAAACATTATATCAGGCCTACTAGCTGTAAGGTACAATAAAGAGCCAATTATTGCTCTATATGTTGTCTGATCAACAGGTTTCCCATGTTCATCAGCATCTATTACAGCATTTGAGGGCATGGGTGTTTTCATACATGATGCATCAGACATACCAAATTTCTTAACCAATTCTTTTGCATACTTGGTTTGAGAAATAAATATGCCTTCAGCATGTTGCTTGACTTGCAGTCCTAAGAAGAAGGACAGCTCACCCATACTACTCATTTCAAATTTAGAATGCATAAGCTTGGAAAACTCTTTGCACAAGTTTGAATCAGTAGAACCAAATATAATATCATCTACATAAATTTGCACAAGTAGGGTATGGGACTTATGGGTTCTAATAAAAAGAGTTTGGTCTACTCTCCCCCTAACAAAATCATTTTCCAAAAGAAAGCATGCTAGGGTCTCATACCATGCTCTAGGAGCTTGCTTGAAACCATATAATGTTTTATGCAATTTGTAAACATAATCAGGGTGAGTTAGAGAGATAAAACCTGGAGGTTGTCTAACATAGACTTCCTCTTTGATTTCCCCATTGAGAAATGCACTCTTTACATCTATTTGGTACACTTTGAAACCTTTGTGAGCAGCATAGGCTAGGAATATTCTGATGGCTTCAAACCTTACAACTGGTGCAAAGGTCTGATCATAGTCTATTCCTTCTTGTTGAGAGTACCCTTGAGCAACTAGCCTTGCCTTGTTTCTGACTATAACTCCTTGATCATCCAGCTTGTTCCTGAATACCCACTTTGTTCCAACAATGGGATGATCCTTTGGCTTAGGCACTAGTTCCCAAACCTTATTCCTTTCAAATTGATGCAACTCCTCTTGCATTGCAATGATCCAGTGTGGATCTTGCTCTGCATCTTGAATGGATTGAGGCTCAATTTGAGAGAGGAAGCAAGTGTGCATCAGGTTCTGGTTGACCTGATTTCTAGTTTGCACACTAGCTGAGATATCTCCAATTACTTGAGAGATTGGATGGTTTCTTGTTGTTACTAGATCAACAGGGGGTGTTGATGGTTCACCAACCTGTGTTGTTGTTTCCTCTTGTGGAACAACAACTGGCTCTTCAAGGTGATTTTCTTCCAGATGTTGAACTTCTTCTTCATCATCACTGCTCTCATTCTTTTCAGCAACTTGCAATTTGTTCAAGTCTTCAGCTAGAGAATGTACCTGCAAAGGTTCTATGGTAGAAGCATTCTTCTCCTTGAAAGACATGTTAGCTTCATCAAAAATAATATGAACAGATTCTTCAATTTTATAGGAAGATTTATTATAAACCCTATAGGCCTTGCTGATCATGGAGTATCCCAGAAACACTCCTTCATCAGCTTTAGCTTGGAATTTTGCTAGATATTTCTTGTCATTATTATGAATAAAACAAGTGCAACCAAAAACTTTAAAATAGCCTATTTTAGGTTTCTTCCCTTTGAGCAATTCATAGGGAGTCTTGCCCTTCAGCTTGTGTATCAGTCTTCTGTTCAACACATAGTTGGAGGTGTTCACTGCCTCAGCCCAAAAGGATAGAGGTAGGTGAGCATCTGCCAATAATGTAGTTGCAGATTCAATGAGTGTTCTATTTTTCCTTTCAGCTACCCCATTTTGTTGAGGAGTTCTAGGAGCTGAGAAAGTGTGCCTGATCCCTTCACTTTGACAGAACTCTTGCATGAGAAGAGAATCAAACTCTGTCCCATGATCACTTCTGATCAGGGCAATGTGAGTGTTGAACTCAATCTGAATGCATTTGAGAAAATCTGTCAAACACTTGAAGTTATCAGACTTCTTCCTCAGAAAGAATACCCAAGTGAATCTTGAGAAGTCATCTACAACCACTAAAGTATAGGATTTCCCTCCTAGGCTTTGTACAGATATGGGTCCAAAAAGATCCATGTGCAACGGGTACAAAATCCTAGGTGAATCACTCTTATTAATTGATTTAAAACTACTTTTAGTTTGCTTGCCTAATTGACAAGCCTTGCAAAGTCCTTCCTTCTTGTAGGGACCAGAAGGTAGTCCTCTAACAAGGTTGTCTTTGGATAGCCTAGCAATGGTTCTAAGGTTAATATGCCCTAGTCTCTTATGCCATAAAATATTAGATTTTGAAATGGAATTGAACAGACAAATATCTACTACAGGTGAATGAAAATCCACTAAGTAAATGTTACCTCTTCTATTACCTGTCAACACAGTTGTGTTGTCCTCTGACTTGACCTTGCATATGGCTTTGTTGAATGTCACTTGATATCCTTCATCACACAATTGACTGATACTTATCAAGTTGTGCTTGAGTCCTTCAACATATGCCACCTTCTTGAAAGTGACTGAGCCAATTTGGACTGCACCATATCCTTTTGTAGTTCCAAAGCTTGAGTCTCCAAAAATTACTTTGGGTCCAAGCTTGGCTTTGAAGAAAGTGAAGTTGTCCTTGTCCCCTGTCATGTGCTTTGAGCACCCACTATCCAGATACCATTGATGGTCTGATGCTGGATAGGTCTTCACCTGCACAAAAAACAGCTTATTTGTTTTTGACCCAGTTAACCTTGGGCCTCGGTTGATATCCCTTGAATTCTGAAATAAAAGACATCCCAGGTTGATCCTTATAACCTTCAGGATGGTATCTCCTAGGAGGTACTATCCATTCAGTATAGGGATTAAAGCCTTGGGATGTGGGACTTCTAGGATTGAATCTAGATGTGCCATTGAAGGAATGTTCACAGTCCTGATTTCTGTTCGACGATCGTCGAGCTGAGGTCGACGATCTTGGGTCAGATCGTCGATCTCTGTTCGAAGATCGATTATACTGAAGTTCAGAGTTTGGATATCGTCGAGCAGAGGTCGATGATCTATGGTTAGATCGTCGAGCTCTGCTCGACGCCATCTGTTGAACTGAATTTTTCTCTGACAGATCTGCATTCTTCCTAGCTACCTCTATTACTCCCTTTCCTTTGTCAGAGACAAATTTGATTGAAGTTGATAATATTATAGGTTGGCTGGATGAGGCACCCAAGCCCAGTGTGCTATTAAATCTAGAGTTCACTGTGCTTGTGATGTCCATCAGTCTGATACTTCTCCCATTTAGGGATTCTTCAAACTTTTTGGACTTTGATAGTTCACTTTTCAGTGAAGCTATCTCCTCCCTACATCATTCTAACTCCTCAGAGAGTTTGAGGTTCTTTGAGTTTAGGACACTATGCTCAGATAATTGATTCCTGAGAGAGATTATCTCCTTCTCAAATTTTAATAAATCTAGGCACAGTGTCTTAAATTCATTTTTGAAGTCCTCAGAATTAAAATCAAAAGAGTTGATTACCTGATCTTCATCTGGTTGAGTTGTTCAGTCTCACTCCATGTCTCAGCAACAAAGCCCTTCCTTGTATGTTTGTTCTTGCTGGAGGAGGCTTTGTTTGAGCTGTTCTTCTTGTAATCCTTTTCTTTTCTTCTTTCTCTTCTTTCCTTATTGTCCTTATTCTTGTTTTCTGGACAGTCAGGCACAATGTGGCCTGGTTTCCTGCAACCAAAGCATATAATTTCTTTATTGTTATTTGATTTATCATACCTTGGTTTATCATGACCCTTGTATGGTCTCTTTTTGAAGTCTTTTCTGGCCATCTTGTAGAATCTTTTGGCCAATAGACTTATGAGCTCATCATTTCCTGTAGCTTTATCTTCAGGCTCCTCTTCTGCAGCTTTGAAGGCTATGGTCTTTTCTTTCCTTGTGGCTGGAGAAGTAGCCTTTTGTTCTTCTTCTCTATTTTTAATGAGCAGCTCATACGATTTGAGCTTGCCCAGGAGAGCTTCAGTGGTAATCTCATTTAGACTTCTGGCATCTTTGATTGGCCAGATTCTTGAATCCCAAGTGCTGGGGAAGCACATCAGGATTTTGTCATTCAGCTCAGTCAGTGAGATTTCTTTGTCCAGGGTTTTTAACTCATTGACAATTAGACTTAGTCTATTGTACATGTCAGCCACTGATTCAGCTTCTCCCTTTTTGAAGTTCTCATATTGGCTTATCAGATGAGATCTTCTATCTTTTCTTTCATCAGCAGACCCTGAGACAATTTCAGAGAGCTTGTCCCAAATTCCTTTGGCTGAGTTGCAGTCAACTACTTTCTGAAATATCTCATCAGACATTATCTGAGCTAAGATGTTCATGGCCTTTGCATCTGCAGTTTTCCATTTCTTTATGTTTGCATCTGTTCCTGAGGGAGGTGGAACAGCATTTGTGCTTGAGCTTGCTGGTGGACTTGGACAAACTGTCAAGACAGAATTGAAAATATCTTCATCAATAGAATTCATGTATAATCTAATCCTTGCCTTCTAGAGTGCAAACTTGGAAAGGTTGCACACTGGTGGTCTGGTGCTTGCATAATCTTTGTTCTGTGACATGTCTTTAAATAAATAGATAGATGTATAGAAAATAATCCTCTTAAGAGATTGATTTTATCAAGGATCTTTTGGTTCAGGTGTTAGCCTGTATGAGCAACCAACCTGCCTCTGATACCAATTGAAAGTGAGGGTTAGATCTATCTCAACTCTAGAGTGGGTGTGAATAGAGTATTTTAAAATAATTTTTCACAGTTGAAATAAACAGCACATATAAAATTCAATTTATGATATAGTGTAGAGTGCTAGTAAGAAGTTAAAAATCAAGAAGTAAAGAGCACAGCACATAGCAAACAAATCACACAAACAAACCAGAAGACACAAGGAAATATAGTGGTTCCCCAAAAACCTGGGTACATCCACTCTTCTACCACCCTTGGTAGGAATCCACTCAGGATGAGTTAATCAGGTGTCCTGACACCAATGAGCTTTTGATAAGGTGCTCAAAAACAAAAACTGGATTTTTTGATAAGGTGTCTTGCCACCACTGAGTTTTGACAAGGCTCTCAGAACCAGACAGAACTTTTGAAGGGAGTTCAAGAACCCTTTACAGCAGGAAAAAGAAAAAGGTAAAGAGGTGAGGTTGTCTTCTCTGTTCTCAAATCAAATGAGAGAAGACTAGTGGATCTTTTGTTGTCAAGGCTCCCCCTGAGATGTTGAATGAATCAGGAATGGAAGCTTTGCTCTAGGGTGATAGGTCTTCAGATCTTTAGATCTCCAGCAAAGAATTGTTACAGCAAAGAGGCTGAAAGATGAGGTGTCTGGAGTTCTTTGAGATGAGGCTTTGATCACTTTTCTGTAAGCAAGAGGATGGTTATCTTTCACAGCTTAATTCTTCTTGTTCTTCTGTAACAGTGTGTGTCTCTTGATTCTATCGTGTATTGACTCTGGATTAATTCTCTTGGAGAGTAGTAGTAGAGAAGACGATCTTATTCTCTGAATATAATTCTTCCAAGATAGCCGTTATCAGACATTAAATGCCTTCCATAAAGAATTTGTCTTCTAGAGGAAAGTCCAAAGAAATATTCCTGAATAATTCCTTGAAACTTGTCCCAGAATAAATGAAAACGGCTGGCAAATCTTCTTGAAATTAAATGCTGAAAAAAAACATTCCAAAGACCGGCAGCATTTGAATCCTTAAGAACGTCGATCTCTCAAAATAAACGTCGATCTAAGCTCCACGATCGTCGACCAGAGCTCAGAGAAGGAATAGATCATTCTGACAGAAAACGTCGATCTGAGCTCAAAGATCGTCGACCTGAGCTCAGAGATATTGAAGATAAGCAGTAGACAGAAAACTTCGATCTGAGATCGACTATCGAAGTTCTTGGTCTGGCAGAAATAGTCGATCTGATTAAGACAGAGATCGTTGACCTAGACTTCAACAGAAAACGTCGACCTGAAGCAAACAGAGATCGTCGACCTAAACTTTCCCAGAAATAGTCGACCTAAGCACAGCCAGAGATCGTCGACCAAAGCTCGACGATCGTCGGACTGAAGCTCGACGATAGTCAACCGAAGCCAGCAACAAGCAGAAGGCTGAGGACATAAGTAGTCGACCTAAGCTCGACGATTGTCGACCTGAGCTCGACGATAGTCGACCGTCGTTCGACTATTTTTATCTCTTTACTTAGCTTGAAATCCTGAGCTTGAATGGTCCTTGGGGGCAGCTTCAAACCTAAGTTCTAAGCCCTAGACTCATTTTAATGTTGACCTTTACACTATACAACTAGGTCAACCTGGTTTCCTAAGAGAAACATAGTGATCCTTGCCCAAATTAATAATAGGGTGTTCCAACACAGACCTTGGGGAACCACTATAAATCTGTGTGCAATATGTGATGTGTACATGTTTGTGATTGTTGTGTTGTGTTAGCTGCAGGGTTTTCAGAATTTTATTATAACCTGTAGTTATATTCTGCCTTAAGTTAAAACAAGCATTAGAACCTATTCACCCCCCCTCTAGGTGTTTAGGTGGTCTTGAAAGTAAAACTATCAAGTGGTATCAGAGGGAGGTTACTCAAAGAAGGACTTAACAGTCTGAGTTAGATCCCTAAAGGCATAATCAAGAATCAAGAAAATGGGTTCTGGAGAGAATCACAAGGAACTAGGGTCAATGAAATTACCCATCTGAAGAAAAGAGATTTTTTGAATCTAGAAAGAACGGGTTAGGTTGTTTATGGAGGCTTCTGATCCAAGTATCTATATTACAACAAAAGAAGGTCCATATATCCCAATGAATGTGTCTGCTCTAGATGCAAAGGAAAAAACTCCTAAAGATTTCTCTGAAATGACTAAGGATGAGATTATATTGGCAACTATGGATAAGAGAGCTCAGAATATCATAGTGAGTGTCATAGATGATTCTACTTTCCAAAATTTGATTCACTGCAAAACCTCCAAGGAAATGTGGGACACTTTGATTGTCTACATGGAGGGTTCTGAAGAAGTTACACAAGACAGAAAATCTATGCTTAATCAAGAATATGAGAGTTTCAGACAAGGGAAGTCTGATAGCATAACTGAATGCTACAAGAAATTCTACAGGATAGTGAATGAACTGGTGTCCTATGGAAGGGTCTTCAGTACATATGAGCTGAATGACAAATTTCTAAGATCCTTGATAAAGGATTGGGATACCAAGATTTTTGCCATAAGAGAAGCTGCCAAACTAGCAGACATTTCTCCTCCAAGCTTATTTGGAAAATTTCTCTCATATGAAATGCAACTAATAGCTAGGAAGGAGGAAGAAAAAACTACAAAAGGAGAGAATAGAGAGAAGTCAGTGGCCTTCAAAGTTGAAGCCACTAGAAAGAGCAGGAGAATGTCTCCATCACCTCCTAAGGAAGTTGCTGAAGATAACTCAGAAAATTCAGACAATCAGAACTCAAAAAACAGTGATTCAGATGCAGATTTTGCTGCCTTTACAAGGCAGTTTCAGAGTTTCTTGAAGAAGAAGCAGTGGAAGTCAAGGCCCTCCACATCACATCCAGTTGATGATTACTATCAGAAGAGAAAATCATCAAGAAAGGAAAGGAGCAGATCAAAGCCCAACAAAGTTACAATATCAAAGATTGTTTGTTATTGCTGCAATAGGCCAGGACATGTGGTGGCTGAATGTCCAGATAAGAGGAAGGAGTCAACAGATAGAAAGAAGACTCAACAAAAGGGCAAGAAGGAGAAATCCTTTGTTGCTAAGAAGGAGAAGAGTCTTACAGATCAATCTTCCTCAGAGTCAGAATCTGAAGCTGAAGCTTACATTGGACTATATGCAGCTAATGAAGAAGTGGAGTTTATGCAATTGTTAAACTCCATCGATGATCAAGAAGACCATCAGTGTATGAGACTGATGGCTGATTCAGAAGACAACAAGTGTCAGGATCAGTCTGGACCCAATAAGGTACAAAGTAATTCTAGAATTTCAGATTACAGTACCAGTTCAGAGTCAGATTCATCTGCATCAAGTAATGAGGATGGATCTGAATCTGAAGGTGATATTCATCAGTTGATAGATAAGTATGGAGACTTATTGCAGGCTCTTAAGAAAAGCAAGAATCTAGCCAAAACTCAGGCTCAAGAGATTGCAGATCTTAAGGTGGCTGCATCTGAGTTAGAAAAAGTATTGGATCAAAAGTTAAATGAGATTGCCAAACTGAAAAATATAACTTTTATTCAGATGGGCACATTCAGATATTACAAAGATCAAGTTAAAAGTCTGGAGGCCAGACTGAGAATAGAGAAAGATTTAGCGGCTAGTTACTCGAAGCCAAAATCAGTCTTACCTTTAATAGATGAGTTTGTGGCTCAAAAGGGTAAGGCAGGATTAGGCTTCAAGGGTAACACTAGGGCTGCCAAATTCAAGAGAAAAGGCAAAGCTCCAGTCCAGCCACTAAACCTTAGAGTCCTTGTTATGTTTAGAAAGGTTCAAGTGCCTTCTAATTAATATGATCTTGAAAATATTCATGGTCATATTAAGACTGATATTCTGAAGGACAAGAATTTTTATGCTAATAAGTCAGTCTATGTTCAAAAACCCCATGGTTATAAGAAATCAGAGGGTGTAGCTGCAGTAGAACCAGCTCAGAACAGAAATTTTTCTTCCAAAAATGTATCTATACCTAGATACAACAGGTATGAATGCTGGTGCTGTGGAAAGATAGGCCATTTTGCCTTAGACTGCTGGCATAACATAAGTGTCAGGAAGAACAACAGTCTACCAGTTAGAAGAGCTGCTGGTAGGTTTGATATGAATGATGCTAACCTGAACCAAGGACCTAAGACTTACTTGGGTTCTAAGGGAAAGTAATTTTGTATTATAGGAAAGTCCAAGTTACCATGCCCCTATATGGTACTGGACAGTGGTTATTCCAGGCACATGACTGGAACAAAGGGGCTGCTGAAGGAGTACATACCTATCAAGAATGGACCTAAAGTAATCTTTGGTGGATCTGAAAGAGGAATCATCAAAGGATTTGGTAACATTTCTTCAAACCAAATTACCATCACTCAAGTGGCTTATGTAAAAGGTTTGAAACACAACCTGATAAGCATAAGTCAGCTGAGTGATCTTGGATATGACATTTCATTTGTTAAGAATGGATGTCATATCAAGAGGTCAAGTGATCAAAAGGTCATATTGACTGGATACAGAAAAAGAATTGTTTATTGTCTCGACTTTGTATGTGAGAACAAGGTTTCTCCTATTTGTCTTGTAGCTGATGATAATGCATCTCATTGTGTCACATGGCACAAGAGGTTGGCCCATCTTAACTATAAGACAATTTGCCAACTCTTTAGTAAAGAATTAGTGAGGAATGGTCCTCATGTTAAGTGTATAAAGGAGGTGATATGTTCAGCTTGTCAAAAGGGCAAGCAGACAAAATCCTCCTTTCATACCCTTGAAAACAAGGATTCTGTGAGGTGTTTATACCTCTTACATATGGATCTTTTTGGTCCTATATTAGTTCATAGTCTAGGTAGGAAGGTTTACAGTTTTGTGGTTGTAGATGACTATTCTAGATATATATGTGTGTTCTTTCTGAGACAAAAATTAGAAACCCCAAGTGTGTTATATAATTTTGTTAAACAAATTCAGAATGAACTGAACGGTACAGTGGTCAAAAATAAGAAGTGACCATGGCACTGAATTTCAATCTGAAAGTACGACAAGATTGTGTGAAGAATTTGGAATTTTCCAAGAATTCTCCTCACCTAGAACACCACAGCAAAATGGCATTGCTGAAAGAAAGAATAGGACATTGATTGAAGCTGGAAGAACTCTATTGAGTGACACTTCTCTTCCAGAATATTTCTGGGCTGAGGCAGTAAACACTGCATGTCATGTGATCAATAGGGCTTCTATCACCAAGATCCACAAAAAGACTCCCTATGAAATTATGAATGGGAGAAAACCAAATCTATCCTACTTTAGGATCTTTGGTTGCAAGTGCTATATACTAAACAATGACAAGTCTTATCTAACTAAGTTTGCTGCCAAATCCCAAGATGGGATATTTGTTGGGTACATCATCAATAGTAAGGCTTATAGAGTCTACAACTTCTCTACTCAAGTGGTAGACGAATCTATACATGTTGTATTTGATGAAACAAGATTAATCAACAGTGAGTTGCCTTGTAGATCATTCAGTCCAACATGTATAAGCAATAGGATGGACAAGCTTTCCATTGTAGAAGGCATAATTGCAAATGAGATATTGGAAAATGATGGCTACTGTCCAGAGGGAGTACAAGACTCTATAGAAGCTGATGACAACCAAGAGGTACAGAATAATGAAGGAACTGGAGATGATGAACCTGAAGAAAATCTACCTTCAGCTATAAGACATCTAAAAGACCATCCAACAAATCAAATAATAGGTGATCCAAGACAAGGAGTGCAGACTAGAAGCATGAATCTGAGCACAGTCCTACACTCATGTTTTCTATCTCAACTGGAGCCTAAGAAATTTCAAGAAGCAATCCAAGAGCAACACTGGATTAATGCTATGCAAGAGGAGCTTAATCAATTCAGAAGGTGCAAAGTCTCGGAGTTAGTTCCTAAACCAAAAGACCACAACATCATTGGCACAAAGTGGATCTTTAGGAACAAGTTGGATGAGAGTGGAGTAATTGTGAAGAACAAAGCAAGATTGGTTGCTAAAGGATACAGACAGGAAGAAGGAATAGACTTTGATCAAACATTTGCCCCAGTAGCAAGACTCGAGGCAATCAGAATATTCCTTGCCTATGCAGCATTTCAAGGCTTAAAAGTATACCAAATGGATGTGAAATCAGCATTCCTGAATGGTGATCTAAAAGAAGAAGTCTATGTAGAGCATCGATCAGGTTTTGTAGAATCTCTTAAACCTAGTTATGTCTATAGACTTAGGAAAGTATTGTATGGGTTAAAGCAAGCCCCAAGGGCTTGGTATGAAACTCTGTCTACTTTTCTTATTGAGAACAAATTCTCAAGAGGTAAAATAGACAAAACTCTTTTCCTAAGGGAATCTAAAGGTAAAATAATCTTAGTTCAGATCTATGTAGATGACATAATTTTTAGGTCTACAGAGAACAACCTTTGCAAAAAGTTTGCCAAACTTATGCAAGGGAATTTTGAAATGAGCAGTATGGGGGAACTTAAGTTCTTCTTGGACTCCAAGTAAGACAGACTAAAGATGGCTTGTCCATAACCCAGTCTAAGTTCACAAAGGAACTAATTAAGAAGTATGGTATGGAATCATCCTCCACCATGAGAACTTCTATGGGAACAAATATGCCGATATGCAAAGATGATGCAGGTAAGCCTGTAGATGAGTCTTTGTATAGAGGAATAATTGGCTCTCTATTATATCTCACTGCTAGTAGACCAAACATTATGTATGCTACATGTGTCTGTGCTAGGTATCAAGCTTGCCCTAAAGAATCACATTATACTGCAGTCAAAAGGATTTTGAGATATCTTAAGGGCACACCTAATCTAGGCCTTTGGTACCCTAGGAATTGAGATTTTCTACTAACAGGTTATTCAGATGCAGATTTTGCAGGATGTAGAGAAGATAGAAAGAGTACTACAGGTACATGCCAATTCTTGGGAGGAAGATTGATATCCTGGAGCAGTAAGAAGCAAACTAGTGTGGCAATATCCACTACTGAGTCTGAATATGTGGTAGCAGGAAGTTGATGTGCACAGCTATTGTGGATTCAGCATCAGCTAAAGGACAATTGTATTCAAGTAAGTAGAACACCTTTATTGTGTGCTTCTAAGAGTGCTATTTCTATTGCAAACAATCCTATTTCACATAGTAGAACTAAGCATATAGAGATAAAATACCATTTTCTTAGAGAACATGTAGAAAAAGAAGACATCTTATTAGAATTTGTTCAAACTGATTATCAAATTGTAGATGTATTTACTAAGCCTCTGGAAGAAAATAAATTCAATAGATTTAAAATTGAATTAGGAATGTTGGCCATAGGTTAGTTTATTGAAAAATATATATATTTGGCTAAGTAAAATGGTGTCGACTCATTCAGTGATAAAGAGTCGACATAGAGTAGTCATGTCGACTAGTCCGGGAAAATGTGTCGACACATGAGAATCTGTGTCGACACCTAAGGGTCAAAGAGTCGACTCATCCAGAAATGTAGTGTCAACACAACCAGAGTAATGGTGTCGACACTTACAGATTTTGTGTCGAATCTTATACTAAAAGTCGACACATTATTTCGGCTGAACTATTCAATATCTCCTGTGTCGACATATCATCAGTTGGTGTCGACACATGGTAGTCTTTGCCGTGGTCGAGATTATAGAAGTATGCGTCGACACTTGTCAACAGTGTCGACACTTTTCGACAATTTTTATCCGCCTCTTGACCTTCTATGTTTTAAAAAGGTATATATAGGTCGAAAACATATTCTGTCGACTCGCTCACCAGGTTTTTCGAGACTAAAACCCTGTGTCGACAATCTCTCTTCTCTCCTCTCAAGCTCTCTCATCATTCCAATGGCGCCAAAGGTTGAAGACAACATCAATGAGGGATATGAGTTGGTTAGGGCTGCCTTCGACAATGCCGTGCCAGAAATGAAACAAGTGATTTCTCTTCTTACAGACAATGGATTGGAATACCTTGTCTCTGAACCTACCAAGATTTGGAAGAAAGAAGTTTTCGAGTTCTATACTGCTGCAACATTGGACTCCACTGGTCTCAAGATCAAATCTATAGTTCATGGGACTAAGGTTAAACTTACTCTAAAAAGTATAAGAAATATTCTTCACCTACCCAGCATTCAAGATGAAGAAGAGGTCCCAGCCTCAAAGACAAGGGAAGCTCTCTAGTGGTGTGGTTTGGATTCAACCATAAAGATTGGAGCAGCCATAAACCGAAAGGGAATGAATCCACAAGGAAAGTTTCTATCTAAAATTATAGGCAAAGTGATTTTATGCAAGCCAGGTGAACATGATAGGTTCTCAGCCTATATGTTCAGCCGGATTACAAGAATTGTCTTTACAATTCCAACCAGTTGGTCAGTAGTTCTATTTGAAAAAATCAAAGAAGGAATCAAGAAGCCAAACTTGGCTAGAATATTGAGTATATACCTGGCTGGAATCATTCCAGAGGTAATGCAACAGATTCCTGGGTCCAAGATCAATCATATGAGGAAATGGACATGAGGTTATTTTCAAGATGGGATATAGTTTTGTCAAAAGAGTTGCCTGATGTGGACAGGCAAGAAACAGCTGAGAAATCACCAGAACATGATCATGGTAATGCATAAGTTCAAGAAGAACAAGTTAGAGAGCACGCTGAGGACCAGACTGTGTCTACTCAAGTCCAAGAGGAATCTATACCTGCACAGATGCAGGGGAGATAGATCTTACTCCTACTCAGAACATTACTGATCCTGCACAATTGTAGGGAGAGCCCATTACTGAATAAGTACAGGAGAAAGAAATACTAAACTTATCAAAAGATTTGAATACTACTGCAATTGATGTTTCATCACCTGCTCAAGCACAAAAGGAGTACACTCTAGAACAGTTGTTTCCTAACTTTGGAAAGGCAGCTGAAAAGGATGAAACCCTAGGAGTTGAGAAGGAGCAAGGTGCTGTTGAGAGGGAGAAAGTGCATGTTGAGGAAGTGCAACATGAAACTGAGAAAGAACTTCCTACAACTCCTCCAGAAAGGGTTAAGATTGAAAGTTCTTCAGAATCTGAGACTGAAGTAGCCAGGGAGGCTAAGAAAAGGAAGCTAATGGTCTTCAAGATAAGAATTTATAGCTATAAGTCAGCTCTCCAGACAATAACTCACCAATCTCCTACTGAGTTTGATCACAATAAGTTCATTGTAAATTTACAAGTGAAGATGGATGAGCAGAGAAGAGCCTTGGAGAAATTTGTAGTTGAGAGTCATAAGACACTTCAGTTTGATCTAGCCCAAGACATAAAGTCAATCATTTTTGAGGTCAATCAGAATTAAAAGGAGATGACAGATTGCTTCCACAAGGGAGGTAATGTTGTGGTATATCTAGCTAACCAACATCAAACTATCCTTACTAAAGTATATGACATTACATTCAAACAAGGATATGTTCTTGAAAATCAGATAAGAATGAATGACAATCTTACTGAATCTCACAATGAGATTCTCACTGAGTTCAAATATACTGCTACAAGGCTGACAACTGCAAGGGCTACAGACATGGAAAATTATGATCAGAAGCTCAAGGATGCCCTAGATTCAGTTCAATCTGCTATAACCACCTCACAGAAAGAAATATCTGAGAAGCTTCAAAAATTAAAACCATTCTTTAAAGAGGGTGTGAATTTTCTCGATGGGAAAAAAAGGTTTCAGAAGAATGATCTTAGGGATTATGTTTCCAGAGAAGTCCTAAATGGGGAGAGGATACTCATCCATGCTGGCTCAGAACATGCCAAGTGGGTGACCAACTGTGTCAGAGCCACATTGGGATATCCATCATTATGTGACGATGATACCTTTGCTGAGTCAAGGATATAACACGGTCTACTTGAAGGTAATCAACCTGAGGTTGCCCAAGTCATATACCCCCTGCTGATTTTGAAATGATTCATCAGCAAGTGCAGGCAATGTATAGTCCCCCAAAGGAGGTTACAAATGTTTTTGTAGAAAAAGTAGATAAGCCAGAAGCTGATTTGAAGGCTCAACAGGATGCTCAATTATCAAAGAAGAGATTCAGAGAGAAAGCAGAACAAAAACTTGATTTTGAACAATGGAGCCCCACCTCAAGGAATATTATATTAACTGCCTGGAAGGCTGTAAAGGATCAGGTGCATGAAAGAGGCAAATGGTATAATGAGTTTGAATGGCAAAAGTATGAGGCCAGGCAGGAGGCCATAGTTTAATTCAAAATAAAGGATAAGGGTGGAAAGCTATCTCTTGATGCTCAGGAGCCTAGCAAGTATTTTCCCAAGCCATTTCATTATTTTTAGAGGCAAAGGATCAAGGCTGAGGCTCAGAAGAAAGCTGATTTGAAAGGCAAAAAGCCTGTTGATTATGAAGAACCTCCGATGATGGCTCAAGTTCAACCAGGAAAAGGAATTGTTATCAAGGAGTCTGACTAACCGTAGTTTTAGTTCTATTAGTTTTTGTCCTAGAACTATATTATTGTTAGTGTGTTAAAACAATCAATGTAAATAAGCTGTAACACACATTTCTGAATTTATAAACAACACTTTATTCTATAATCGTTTCTTTTACATCTTTATTCTGTGATGTATCTGTGTTTAATGTTTTGTTTATAAAGTTCCCTGTGATATTATGCTTTTATACATCATCATATTGAATTTTCATAAATGGTGTATATCATTAGCTAAAAGGGTTATGACTTCTCTAAATAGGGGGAGATTGTTGGGTACATTGAAAAATGTGTACCTGATTTGAAGAAGCCTAACATAGCTCAATGATATAAATCAAGGTGTATTTGATGTTGTTTTGAGTTTATATATGCAGGTTAAGAATGTACTAGAATGCAGGAAAAATATTCTAAGTCCATGTGTCGACACCAGAAGAAATTGTGTCGACACTTCAGAAAGATTGTGCGGACACTTGAATAAGGCTGTGTCGACGCAAGGAGATAGAGTCGAAAACAATTGTTTCGACACCTGGAGGCAGTATCGACACACAGAAGTTTGGTCGACATCACTTGTGTCGACACTGGGAAGCTGTGTCGATAAACAGAATTGCTAGTCGACAACATTTGTGTCGACACCATAAGACTGTGTCGACACACAGAGGCAGAGTCGACAACAGCTGTGTCGACACCTGGAGGCTGTGACGACACACACTATATTCTGAGTCTACATCAACTGTGTCGACACACAGGACTTGTGTCGACATACATCAAAGTCTAGACTAAGTTAGTTGCTGGTGTATGATGAAGTGTTTGTGTCGACACAACTACTCAGTGTCGACAACTTCACAAGATGCAGTATCAAGAAGCTGAGTCGACATAAAGGCAGACATGTCGACATCATCAAAGGTTGTGTAGACACCTAAGTCACTTATGTCGACACATATTGACAGATGGTCTCGACACTTTCTAACAGACAGTCACGACACTTTGCTGACAAAGATAAAGGCACAAGATCTGTTTGAAGACTTGACAGCTGTGAGTTACAACAGGTCGACAGAAGCTGTCAGACTTGTCAGAAGTTTGTTAGAAATCGGATCAGCTGGTTACCAAGGATAAAGTCTATAAATAGACAGATTCAGAAGAAGACATAAAAAAAATACATAGAAACTGATTGATTGATCGTTGTTGTGAGATAAGATCTCTAATCAAGAAAGTGCAAGGCAAAGAAGAAGATCTTCGAGAGAAGATCTAAGAATACTTTCTGAAGTGAACATCCACTCAGATTCAGTCTAAGTTGAATTCATTCAAGAATTCAGAAGTATTATCAAGGGTTGTGGATAGAGAGAGATCCAGCCATTTGAAGATAAGAAGGAAGCTGTCACAGGTTTCTTAAGAAGCAGTATATTCCAAAGGAAATCAACTCTAACTAAGTTCAGATTCAAGAAGCTTTGAAGAAAGCTAAGATCCAGTTGATTTCATCCATCAGCCTTTTCAAGAAGCTGATCAAGAACAGTCTTATTCCTTCTCTCTCAACAGGAGTAAGATATTATATAACTTCATTTTCAAATTCAGTAGGATCTATTTATAGATCTGAGTTGTAAGCCTATTTTATAAAGGCTGAGTGTATGAGAGGTATTCTCTGAGTGGTAGGGCTGTTTATGCCTGAGTTGTAGGAGAAGGTGTTCTCTGAGTTGTAGGCCTTGTGGCAAGGCTGAGGTAGGGCTGGTTAGCCTGATTTGTAGGAACCTTTCAGGGTTCTGAGTTGTAGGATCTGAGTATCTGAGATAAAGGAGGAAGTTAGGCCGAATCTAGCACACTGATAGATAGGTGAAGGGCGGAAAGTGGATGTACCAAGACCTTGGGGAACCACTATAAACTTGTGTGCAATCTGTGATGTGTACATATTTATGATTGCTGTGCTGTGTTAGCTGCAGAGTTTTCTGAATTTTATTATAACCTGTAGTTATATTCTGCCTTAAGTTAAAACAAGCATTAGAACCTATTCACCCCCCCACTCTAGGTGTTTAGGTGGTCTTGAAAGTAAAACTATCAATAGCTAAGTCCACAGGCATTGAGTGAAGTAACCTCACACAATGTCATACAACAAAAGACTGTGAGATAGGCTATAATAGTAAAAGACTGAAGTTGGAATGAGCAAAAATATGGCTAAGTATACAGGCATTGAGTGAAGTCAACTCACTCAACGACATGCCACTAAAAATAAAAAATTAAATAAGGCAGAAAGCGTTGAGTGAGACAAGTTCACTCAACGCTCTCAACGCTTTTGTTGCTGAATAAGCAAAAATTTGATTAAGGCAAAAAGCATTGAGTGGAGGTTACTGACTCTACGCTGTCAACTCCCAGTATAGGCAAATTTTTGTTTAAGGGGTTTGGCATTGAGTAATGCTTACTCACTCAACGCAAATCAGCTGAAAGCTGATTAAGCAAGATTGGTATTGATTGAAGCTAAATCACTCAACACCTAGAATCAGACTTAATACTCTAAGTAGTTTGGCGTTGAGTGAAGGTTACTCACTCAAAACCAGGAGATATTGAATCTGCCTAAGTGTTTTGGCATTTAGTGAGCTTACTCACTCAACGCTTATTCTGTGATGCTCGATTTTGGCTAAGTTCACAGGTACTGACATCATCAAAATCGACAAAGTCAACTAAGGTCAAATCAGCCACTGGGAAGCTACACTACACGACAAAACTTGTCGTGAAGCTACAGAACATCTTCTTCCATAAAATCAAGGCGCAACTAGAAGTTGCAGGTGGGGCCCACTGATCTTTAAGAGTTGTTGATCGACAAACTACCAAAGTAAGAAAAAGGGCCAGGACAAAAACCCCTTTTAGGGCATCTTTATTAAAAAAAGAGAGCAACCATCTTCATCGTCCTTGCCATTACAGCTAGTTAAAAAAAGCTTGAAACTCTCCAGCAAAAAGAAGTTTAGTTAGTTGTGCAAATCACAAACTGCCACAACAGATTCAGAATCTGTTTTGAAGAAAGAAGAACCTTCATCTTTTGGTAGGTTCAGTGGGTTGTTTGAAGACACAAGATCAAAAGATCTTTAGCCTTCAACTGCTACTTCAGAAGTTTTCTTCTGAGTTCCTCCAGCAGATCCTTTCCGTGTTGTGAGGAGAGTAGAAGTAAAAAGTTTCTTATTCAAGTGGTCGACACAGAGATATTTCTCTGTGTCAATCTTAATTAAATTATTTCTCTTTGTAATATCCTTCTGGATGTGAGCTATAGTACGTTTGTGTCTAAGGTAGGGCAAATTTGCCAGAGTAGTAGGAGAGTGAAAATCTCTGAGGTAGTTGAGTGTGAAAGTGAGGGTAAGATCTATCTTAACTCTAGAGGGGGGGGGGGGTGAATAGAGTATTTTAAAGTAAATTTATAATTTTTTTAAAAAATGAACACCAGTAAAGGCTTAATTTATGTATAAGTGTAAGGTGCTTTGATGTAGAAAATAAAACTAAAGCAGTAAGAATAAAAACCACAGCACACAGCAAAGAATATCCACAAGAAACTAGAAGACACAAGGAACTATAGTGGTTCCCCAAAAACCTGGGTACATCCACTCTTCTACCACCCTTTGTAGGAATCCACTGCAGGATGAGTTGATCAGGTGTCCTGGGCACCAATGAGCTTTTGATAAGATGCTCAAAAACCACACTAGATTTTTTGATCAGCTGTCTTGCCACCACTGAATTTTGACAAGGCTCTCAGAACCAGATTCAAGACTTTTGAAGGGAGTTTTGATAACCCTTTTACAGCAGGAAAAGAAAAAGAAAGAGGTGAAGTTGTCTTCTCTGTCTCAATCACTGAGAAAAGACTTAGTGGATTGATTGTGTTGTCAAAGCTCCCCCTGAGAAAGATGAGAGCTTTGCTAGGGTGATAGGTCTTCAGAAGCTTCAGATCTCAAGCAGAAGATGGTTTCAGCAGAGACTGAAATATGAATTGTCTGGAGTCCTTGATGTTGAAGCTATAATCACTTTTCAGTATGCCAACTAATTCTCCAGGATTGATCACTTGATTTTTTAATTGATCTCACTATCCTGTGAATCTGTACTGAGAATTTCTTGTTGTAGATTCATCTATTCTTGTGCAGTCTCTTGTTGTTGTCTCTATCAGACTGGAGAAGAAAAAATGATTTATTCTCTGAAGATCCTCTATCCAAGATAGCCGTTAGCAGTCAATAAATGTCTTCCATAAATGTTTTGTCTTCTGGAGGAAAGTCCAAAAAACATTCTCTGATAAATCCCTTGAAACTTGCTCCAGAATAAATGAAAACGGCTAGCAGATCTCTTGAAATAAATACTGAGAGAATTTGAAAATCATTCCAAAAGCTGACTGAATTTGAATCCTCAAAGTCGTCGATCTCTCAGGAAAAACGTCGATCTGAGCTCTACGAACGTCGACCTGAGCTCAGAGATTGAAATGAACATCAGACAGAAAATGTCGACCTGAGCTCAAAGATCGTCGACCGGAGCTCAGCGACCTGAAGAATAAGCTGAAGACAGATCATCGATCTGAGCTCGAAGATCGTCGACCGGAGCTCGACGATTTAGCAGAGATGTGCTCAGAGAGCGTCGAACGGAGTTCGATGTTTCGTCGACCTAAGCTCGACGATAATTGTCTTTGCCTCAGCTTTAAGTTTGAATCCTTGAATGGTCCTGGGGGCAGCTTCAAACCTAAGTTCTAAGCCCTAGACTCATTCTAACTTGACCTTTTTAACTATACATCTAGGTCAAACTAATTTCCTAAAAACATAGTGATCCTTGCCCAAATTAGTAATAGGGTTTTCTCAACAATCTCCCCCTATTTGGGTTAGGATTACTATTTACAGAACTCAGTAATAAATACAAAATCAACATACAGAAAAACAAAAATCTAACACAAAAGAGCAGATCATGCAACATAGCAGCAAGTCGATGGAATATCAGCAAATGTTCAAGATGAGTATACTGTCTGCTTACAAATGTCATTTCTTTTCACTTCCCTTCTTAAATAAGATTTCCCTATTGGGATTTAGAGCTTCTTTCTTTGACCTTCTATCATCCTCTACACCTAAGGAGGTTTGAGATCTTGGCTGGGAACCACAGCCTCAGGATGCAGTTTCATGTAGTCGATTGGGTCAAAGAATTTCCTTGATGCATACCTTTCCAGTTCTGCCTTTCTTTGATCTGACAAAGTAGTAATGTTGGAAGTGTCTTTCCCTTGTTCTCTGGCCTTCTTTAGCTGATCTAAAGCAGCAAGTTCTTTCATCCTAGCAGTCCATGATAATGTATTGTTCTTTAGATCTTCAAAAGGAACTGCAGGCTTATATCTATTGACAGTTTCTAAAGCAGTAGGAGTTCTTGTATCAACCATTTCTCTGAGTTTATAGGGGAAAGGACCTTGAGTTGAGTCCATGTGACTTTGTCCTTCCCTTGCTTGAGATCTGTGTCCTCTTTGATTTCCTCTATATTGTCCCCTTCTGGACTGATAACCCCTTTGATACTGCCCCCTAGGATGATATCTTTGAGAGGATTAGGAGGAACTTTGCTTTGGAGCTGAGGTTAGAGAAGCTGAGCCTCCACCTGATCCTGAATCTCGAGGAGGAGGAGGAGGAGGCTGAAATTGGGATGAACCTTTCTCATACTTATCAAACTTTCTTTTCCTCTTCATGGCCTTTAGTTGATTTTTAGAATATTGCATCCATGGTTCAGTAATTTGGCAATCATGCAGAATATAGTAGGGTATATCATTAGCATCCTTGGCCTTAGCAGGAGGGAGTTTCATCATGGCCTTGCTTCTGGCCTTCGTTTTCTTTGCAATAGTACCAGAAGAGTCATCAGAGTCAGTATGAAACTGATCACTTTCTGAGCTCTAGGGTTTATCATACAGATCATCAATGCTTTTGATGTACTTTTCTTGTTGTTTCAGTTGTTCAGAAGTCACAGTAGGAGCAGCAGCAGAATAGAACTTATGGAAGCAGCAATAGGAGCAGAAGTAATTTGAGCAGCAGTTCAGGTTCTTCCAGATACGTAGCAAGTTCGTCAATAGCAGCAACATCAGCAACAACAGACAGCATTTCAATATCGGAAAATCCAATAGGTGTAACAGCAGTAGCAGCAGCAGCAGTAAAAATTGAAGTAACAACATCCTCAGCCTTGAAAGAGTTTATATAAGATGCAATCAGGCTGGGATCACATTCTAAAACAGGCACAATGGCCTTAGTGAGGTCTTCAACTTGTAGAACTGGCAGAGAATTGAAGTACACAGAATCAAAAACTTACAGCAGGCTCTGAAGATCTACTGCAAATACTGGAGCAGGTTTTGAAATTTTAGCAGCCTCAGGAGAAACCAGAGCTTCATTATGCATCTCCCCCTGCCTGGATTCAGTGAGAACTGGATCAAGGCACCCAAAAGAAGGGATTGCCTGAGAGGAGAGGAAGGTAGATAGCCTGGTAGATAGCTCCTGAACATTTTTCAGAAGTGGAGCCAAGGTGGTCTCCAGCAATGAGGTTAGCCTGGGGCTAGCAGCTCATACAACCTGTCTGCCAAAGCTAAAAGATCTACATGCTAAAGAGGGGCTTGAGTAGAGGTAGGAGTTCATGTAGCTAGAATGATGTTGGTTGGGGCTGATGGAATGGATGGTGTGGAGGTAGGAGGTATAGGGATGGATGGCTCAGTAGAAGGAATTGTTCAGATTGATGTTACTGAAGTAGAGATGGATGATATGTGAGAGGTAGAGGATGGGGTGAATGATGATTGAGAAAGTATGTCCTGAAGAAGTTGTTGGTAGGAAGATGTAGATGGAATTTCAGGAGGAGTAGGAGGAGAATCATCCATGAAGGAGTCATCTAGAAGATTAAATAATGGAGTGGTGACAGGTGGATAGTAGTGCAAGGGATGAAATGATTCTCAGGTAGAGGCTGGAGGAGGTGAAATGGGTGATGAGATTGTAATGGGGGAAGATATGGCTATGGTTGAGATGAGTGGTGAGGTTGATATGACTGGGGCAGAGACAGCTGGAGGAGGAGGAGAAGCAGGAAAATCTTCTGTTGGGGCAGAGACCTGAGGAGGAGTGACTGAGGTAGTCCTTGTGCCTGAAGAAGGTGTTGCTACAGCAGACCTGTTGGGGTTTATGATCTGCCTGTCCCACCTGCTGAAGAGGGCACATGTGAGTCTTTTGGATGCATTGATGTGCATCCCACTTGAAACCAACAGATCAGGGCACCTGTGATGTAGGTAAAACCCTATAATCCTCCCAAAACTAACACAGCTTTTGCTAACTTTCTTTTTGATCAAATTAAAGAAGATTGATCCCCAATCCAGATGTTTCTTATCAACTAAGGCTCCCATTAAGCATAACTTATACCTTAAGATTGTATAATGGGCGGAGTGCTTTGCCAGAAGCACTTTTCCAACAACATCAGGCAAGAATTGAAATTCAATAGATAAATTCTTTTTCATCAGTTTATTAGGGTTCACAGCAGAGTGACCCATTCGATCTAACAAAGAATCATATTCCTATCTAGAAAAATCGATGGAATCATTCCCAGTACTTAATGCGAATACTTCTGTCAAAAGAGCTGGGGACATTGGTACCTGAGTTCCATTGATGGTGCCGACTATAGAATTTTCACTTTCGCTGGTGGCAGTATAAACCCATTCTTTTACTTCATCTGCTGTAATCTTTATTCTTGTTGTCATCAACTTAACTAACTGCTGTTCGCGGAACAAATTCAGAATGTCTTTGAATCGCTGATCGCTCCCATCAAAGGAGTTCATATCAATGTCAAAGCCTGTATCAAATTTCATTTTGGACAGGGCAGCGACCGACATTGCCATCTGTACCTGCAAAGATTCAACAAACACGACCAAGTGTAGAGAGTTTGGAGGGAAAGAGAAAAATTTGCAGAGAGTATGAAAGCATAAACTACGAGCGGCGGACGAAAAATGATTTTATATTAGGGTTCGACACGAAAAAGGAAGGATCGTCGATCTCCGTTCGACGATCAGGACTCCTGATGGAAGCTGAATGGTCTTCAATATCGTAGATCTCAGTTCGACAATCTAGAGAGAACGTCGAGCTCATTTCGACGATCGAAGGCCTGAAAGAGATAGTATGCAACTATCTGACACGCTCTGACCTCAGGTCGACATTTTGGGAAAACGTCAATCTCCGTTCGACGTTTCTCGGGTAAACGTCGATCTCCATTCGACGCTTTCTGGGGAAAACGTCGAGCGCAGTTTAGAGACAGAAACTATCCTTCAGACACAAAAAGAGATGAGTTTTTAGCCTAATCTTGGTCTGTTTTTAGCTTTTCAAAATCTTGTAATTTATTTTAGGCTTCCTCCATCTAACATGCCTAACTGATTGAGGAAGAAGTTGTGTTTCTTTTCATCCAAAGGCTTGGTGAAAAAATCTCCCCTTTGCAAATCAGTTGGGATATCTTGAAGTTCAATTTTATTTTTCTCAATATTATCCCTTAGAAAATGATGCCTAATTTCTATGAGTTTTGTCCTACTATGGAGGACTGGATTTTGTGCAATGGAGATAGCTCTGGTGTTGTCACAAAATATTTTAGACTTCTCTAATTTATAACCATAGTCTAGGAGTTTGTTTTGTATCCACAATATTTGTGAACAACAACTGCCTGCAGCCATATATTCAGCTTCAGCAGTTGTGTTTGACACAGATGTTTGTTTCTTACAATACCATGAGACAAGTCTATCACCAAGAAACTTACAAGTTCCACTGGTGCTTTTCCTGTCTATTCTGCATCCAGCATAATCAGCATCTGAAAATCCAGTTAAGTCAAATGCTGAATCTTTTGGATACCAGAGACCTAGATTTGGACAGATTTTAACATACGTAAGAATCCTCTTTACTAAAGTTAAGTGTGACTCTTTAGGGCTAACTTGAAATCTAGCACATATACATGTAGCAAACATTATATCAGGCCTACTGGCTGTAATGTACAATAAAGAGCCAATCATTGCACTATATGTTATCTGATCAACTGGTTTTCCATGTTCATCTTCATCCAATACAGCATTGGTAGGCATGGGTGTTTTCATACATGATGCATCAGAAATACCAAATTTCTTAACAAGTTCTTTTGCATACTTGGTTTGAGAAATAAATATGCCTTCAGCATGTTGTTTGACTTGCAATCCTAAGAAGAAGGATAGCTCACCCATGCTACTCATTTCAAATTTAGAGTGCACGAGCTTGGAAAACTTTTTGCACAAGTTTGAATCAGTAGAACCAAATATAATATCATCTACATAAATTTGTACTAGTAGGGAATGGGACATATGGGTTCTAATAAAAAGAGTTTGGTCTACTCTCCCCCTAATAAAATCATTTTCCAGAAGAAAGCATGCTAGGGTCTCATACCATGCTCTAGGAGCTTGCTTTAGACCATATAATGCTTTATGCAGTTTGAAAACATAATCAGGATGAGTTGGAGAGAAAAAACCTGGGGGTTGTCTAACATAGACTTCTTCTTTGATCTCCCCATTGAGAAAAGCACTCTTCACATCCATTTGGTAGACTTTGAATCCCTTGTGAGCAGCATAAGCCAAGAAGATTCTTATGGCCTCTAACCTTGCAAATGGTGCAAAGGTCTGGTCATAGTCTATCCCCTCTTCTTGAGAATATCCTAGAGCAACTAGCCTTGCCTTATTCCTTACAATAATTCCTTGATCATCCAATTTGTTTCTGAACACCCATTTTGTTCCAATAATAGAATGGTTCTTTGGCTTAGGCACTAGTTCCCAGACTTTGTTTCTTTCAAATTGATGCAACTCTTCTTGCATTGCAATGATCCAGTGTGGATCTTGCTCTGCATCTTGAATGGATTGAGGTTCAATTTGAAAGAGAAAGCAAGTGTGTATCAGGTTTTGGTTGACCTGATTTCTGGTTTGCACCAGCTGAGATGTTTCCAATCACTTGGGAGATTGGATGATCTCTTGATGTTACTAAATCAACACGTGGTGTTGATTGTTCACCAACCTGTGTTGTTGTTTCCTCTTGTGGAACAGCAACTAGCTCTTCAAGAGGATTAGCGGCTTCTTCATCTTCACTACTTTCATCCTTTTGAGTAACTTGTAATCTATCCAAGTCTTCAGCTAGAGAATGTACCTGCAATTGTTCTATGGTAGAAGCATTCTTCTCCTTGAAAGACATATTAGTTTCATCAAAAGAAATATGAACAGATTCTTCTATTTTTAGAGTAGTTTTATTGTAAACCCTATAAGCTTTACTGATCATGGAGTATCCCAGAAATACTCCTTCATCAGCTTTTGCTTGAAATTTTGCTATATATCTCTTGTCATTGTTGTGAATATAACAAATGCAACCAAAGATTTTAAAATAGTCTACTTTAGGTTTCTTCCCTTTGAGAAATTCATAGGGAGTCTTGCCCTTTAGTTTATGTATTAGACTTCTATTCAACACATAATTGGAGGTGTTCACTGCCTCAGCCCAAAAGGATAGAGGAAGGTGAGCATCTGACAACAATGTAGTTGCAGATTCAATTAGGGTTCTATTTTTCCTTTCTGCTACCCCATTTTGTTGAGGAGCTCTAGGAGCTGAGAATGTATGCCTGATCCCTTCACTCTGACAGAACTCTTGCATAAGAAGAGAATCAAACTCTGTCCCATGATCACTTCTGATCAGGGCAATGTGAGTGTTGAACTCAATCTGTATGCATTTGAGAAACTCTGTCAAACACTTGAAGTTATCAGACTTCTTCCTCAGAAAGAACACCCATGTGAATCTTGAGAAGTCATCTACAACCACCAAAGTGTAGGATTTCCCTCCTAAGCTTTGTACTGTAATGGATCCAAAAAGATCCATGTGTAAAAGATACAAAATCCTAGGTGAGTCACTCTTGTTAAGTGATTTAAAACTATTTTAAGTTTGCTTGCCTAATTGACAAGCCTTGTAAAGTCCTTCCTTCTTGTAGGGGCCATAAGGTAGTCCTCTAACAAGGTTGTCCTTGGATAGCCTAGCAATGGTTCTAAGGTTAATATGTCCTAGTCTCTTATGCCATAGAATATTAGGTCTAGATATGGAATTGAACAAGCAAATATCTACTTTAGATGAATGAAAATCTACTAAGTAAATGTTACCTCTTCTTTTACCTGTCAACACAGTTGTGTTGTCCTCTGACTTGACCTTGCATATAGCTTTGTTGAAAGTCACTTGATATCCTTCATCACAAAGTTGACTGATACTTATCAATTTGTGCTTGAGTCCTTTAACATAAGCTACATTCTTGAAGGTGACTGTTCCAATTTGGACTGCACCATATCCTTTTGTTATTCCAAAGTTTGAATCACCAAAGATTACTTTGGGTCCAAGCTTGGTTTTAAAGGATGTGAAGTTGTCCTTGTTCCCTGTCATGTGCTTTGAGCACCCACTATTTAGATACCATGGCTGGTTTGATGTTGGATAGGTCTTCACCTGCACATAAACAGATTATATGTTTTTGACCCAGTTTACCTTGGGCCTAGGTTGATATCCCTTAAATTCAGAAATGAAAGACATCCCAGGTTGACTCTTATAACCTTCAGGATGGTATCTCCTAGGAGGTACTATCCATTCAGTATCGGGGTTAAAACCTTGGGATGTAGGACTTCTAGGATTGAATCCAGATGTATCTTTAAAGGATTGTTCAAAATCCTGATCTCTGTTCGACGATCGTCGAGCTGAGGTCGACGATCTTGGGTCAGATCGTCGATATCTGTTCGAAGATCGACAATCCTGGAGTTCAGAGTTCATGTGTCGTCGAACTGAGGTCGACGATTGTTTCTTAGATCGTCGAGCTCCGTTCGACGATCGTCGATCTCTGTTCGACGCATTATATTAAACTGTATTTTTCTTTGAAAAATCTGCATTCTTCCTAGCTACCTCTACAACTTCCTCCCCTTTATCAGAGATAAATTTGATTGGAGTTGTCAGAACTATAGGCTGGCTGGATGAAGCTCCCAAGCCCAGTGAACTATTAAATCTAGAGGTCACTGTGCTTGTGATATCCATCAGTTTGATACTTCTCCCATTAAGGGATTCTTCAAACTGCTTGGCCTTGGATAGTTCACTCTTTAGTGAAGTTATCTCCTCCCTATAGCATTCTAACTCTTCAGAGAGTTTGAGGTTCTCTGATTTTAAAGTGCAATACTCAGACAGTTGTTTTCTGAGGGAAGTGATTTCCTTCTCAGACTCCAATAGATCTAGGCATAGTACTTTAAACTCATGTTTAAAGTCCTCAGAACTGAAATCAAATGAATTGATTACCTGATCTTCTTCTAGTTGAACTTCTGAATTTGATTCTGATTCTGCTGCTTCTGAATCTGTTTGAGAGGCATTGATAGCCATCATGCAAAATTCCTTTTCATCAGCTTCATCCTCATCATCACTGGAGCTGGATGAGTCTTCAGACTCCTCTTCAGTTTCACTCCATGTCTCAGCAACAAATCCCTTCCTTGTATGTGTGTTCTTGCTGTAGGAGGGTTTGTCTGAGGTGTTCTTCTTGAAGTCTTTCTCCTTTCTTCTTTCCCTTCTATCTTTCTTGTCCTTATTTTTGTTTTCTGGACAATCAGGCACAATATGGCCTGGTTTCCTGCAACCAAAACATAAAATTTCTTTATTGTTATTTGATTTATCATGCCTTGGCTTATCATGTCCCTTGTATGATCTCTTTCTGAAGTCTTTTTTGGCCATTTTGTAGAATATTTTGGCCAGTAGACTTAGGAGCTCATCCTTTCCTGTAGCTTTATCTTCAGGCTCCTCTTCTGTAGCTTTGAAGGCTATGGTCTTCTCTTTTCTGATGACTGGAGAAGTAGTCTTTTGTTCTTCTTCTCTATTTTTAATGAGCAGCTCATAAGATTTGAGCTTTCCCAGGAGAGCTTCAGTGGTAATCTCATTTAGACTTCTGGCATCTTTGATTGGCCAGATTCTTGAATCCCAAGTGCTGGGGAAGCACATTAGGATTTTGTCATTCAGCTCAGTCAATGAGATTTCTTTATCCAGAGTCTTTAACTCATTGACAATCAGACTTAGTCTATTGTACATGTCAGCCACTGATTCAGCTTCTTCCTTTTTGAAATTCTCATATTGGCTTATAAGATGGGATCTCCTGTCTTTCCTTTCATCAGCAGATCGTGAGACAATTTCAGAGAGTTTGTCCCAAATTTCTTTGGCTGAGTTGTATTCAGCTACCTTCTGAAATATCTCATCAGACATGGTCTGAGATAAGATGTTCATGGCCTTGGCATCTGCAGTCTTCCACTTCTTTATTTCAGCATCTGTTCTTGAAAGAGGTGGAATAGCATTTGTACTTGAGCTTGCTGGTGGACTTGGGCACACTGTTAAAATAGAATTATAAATGTCTTCATCAATAAAATTCATATAGAGTCTAATCATTGCTTTCCAAAGTGCAAACTTGGATAGATTGCACACTGGAGGCCTGGTGCTTGCTCTTTATTCCGTGCCATGTCTTTATATAAAATTAAATATAATGAAAATAACCCTCTTGAAATATTGATCTTATCAAGGATCTTTTGGTTCAGGTGTTAGCCTGTATGAACAACCAACCTCCCTCTGATACCAATTGAAAGTGAGGGTAAGATCTATCTTAACTCTAGAGGGGGGGTGAATAGAGTATTTTAAAGTAAATTTACAATTTTAAAAAAAATGCACAGTAGTAAAGGCTTAATTTATGTATAAGTGTAAGGTGCTTTGATGTAGAAAATAAAACTAAAGAAGTAAGAATAAAAACCACAGCACACAGCAAAGAATATCCACAAGAAACCAGAAGACACAAGGAATTATAGTGGTTCCCCAAAAACCTGGGTACATCCACTCTTCTACCACCCTTAGTAGGAATCCACTATAGGATGGGTTGATCAGGTGTCCTGGGCACCAATGAGCTTTTGATAAGGTGCTCAAAAACCACACTAGATTTTTTGATCAGGTGTCTTGCCACCACTGAGTTTTGACAAGGCTCTCAGAACCAGAATCAAGACTTTTGAAGGGAGTTTTGATAACCCTTTTACAGTAGAAAAAGAAAAAGAAAGATGTGAAGTTGTCTTATTTGTCTCAATCACTGAGAAAAGACTTAGTGGATTGATTGTGTTGTCAAATCTCCCCCTGAGAAAGATGAGAGCTTTGCTAGGGTGATAGGTCTTCAGAAGCTTCAGATCTCCAGCAGAAGATCGTTTCAGCAGAGGCTAAAATATGAATTGTCTGGAGTCCTTGATGTTGAAGCTATGATCACTTTTCAGTATGCCAACTAATTCTCCAGGATTGATCACTCTATTTTTGAATTGATCTCACTATCCTGGGAATCTGTACTGAGAATTTCTTGTTGTAGATTGATCTATTCTTGTGTAGTCTCTTGTTGTTGTCTCTATCACACTGGAGAAGAAAAAAATGATTTATTCTCTAAAGATCCTATATCCAAGAAAGTCATTAGTAGTCAATAAATGTCTTCCATAAATGTTTTGTCTTCTGGAGAAAAGTCCAATTAACATTCTCTGATAAATCCCTTGAAACTTGCTCCAGAATAAATGAAAACGGCTAGCAGATCTCTTGAAATAAATGCTGAGAGAATTTGAAAATCATACAAAAAGCTGACTGAATTTGAATCCTCAAAGTCGTCGATCTCTCAGGAAAAACGTCGATCTGAGCTCTACGAACGTCGACCTGAGCTCAGAGATTGAAATGAACATCAGAAAGAAAATGTCGACCTGAGCTCGAAGATCGTCGACCGGAGCTCAGCGACCTGAAGAATAAGCTGAAGACAGATCGTCGATCTGAGCTCGAAGATCGTCGACCGGAGCTCCACGATTTAGCAGAGATGCGCTCAGAGAGCGTCGAACGGAGTTCGACGTTTTGTCGACCTAAGCTCGACGATAATTGTCTTTGCCTCAGCTTTAAGTCTGAATCCTTGAATGGTCCTAGGGGCAGCTTCAAACCTAAGTTCTAAGCCCTAGACTTATTCTAACTTGACCTTTTTAACTATACATCTAGGTCAAACTAATTTCCTAAAAACATAGTGATCCTTGCCCAAATTAGTAATAGGGTATTCCAACAGAGTGTTACTCACTGAGATGTAGGTTAGTATTGCCTGAACTGTAGGAGAGTGTATCTATCTGAGCTGTAGGAGAAAGCTTGCTTTGAGGTAAGGCTATCCTCCATAGCCAGAGTGGTAGGGCTTAAGTTACTGAGGTAGGTGATACTTGTATCACTGAGTGTTGAACTTTATACCTGTTGATAGTTTTAACTTTAAGACAACCTAAACACTTAGAGGGGGGGTGGTGAATAGGTTCTTTTCCTTATTTTTAATTAAGGCAGAATTTTTCAGATCTTAAATAAGAATCAAAGTAATCTACAGTAATCACAACACAGAAATCATAAACATACACACATCACAGATTGCACACAGGTTTATAGTGGTTCCCCAATGTCTTGGTACATCCACTTTCCCCCTACACCTATCTAGCAGTGTGCTAGATTTTTCCTAACTTCTTCTTTCTTCTCAGATTCACAGATATTAAAGCTCAGAACCCAAGAAGGTTCCTACAACTCAGGCAAACAGGCCTACCTCAGCCTTGCTACAAGGCCTACAACTCAGAGAACAAATTCTCCTACACTCAGGCTCAATCAGCCTTACCACTCAGAGATCAAAATCTCCTACACCTAGGCTCACTCAGCCTTACCACTCAGAGATCAAAATCTCCTACACTCAGCCTTTATAACATAGGCTTATAACTCAGATCTTTGAAAAGATCCTACAGAATTTGATAAGTAATTTGATGGACTCTTACCCTTGTTGAGAGAGAAAGGATAAGAAGATTTTTGATCAGCTACTTGATGAATCTGATGACTAAAATCAACCTATTCTTAGCTTTCTTCAAAGCTTCCTGAATCTAAACTTTGTAGGGTTGATCTCTTTTGAAGTTGACTGACTGACAGCTTCCTTCTTGTATTCTAAAATTGGATCTGGATCTTCTTTGTAGAATAGTTCAGGATCTACTTCTTAAGAGACTTGTGATTGCCTCCTTCTTGACCTCAAGACAGCTGGAGCTCTCTCTCCCCAAACCTTCTCAAGTTACTTCTGAATTCTGAATGAATTCCCCTTAGACAAAATCTGAGTGGATAATCACTCCAGAATGTCTTCTTAGATCTTCTCACGAAGATCTTCTTCTGTGACTTGCACTTTCTTGATCAAAGATTAATCTCACAATAATTGTGTTAGTTGTATGTATTGTTACTTGTTGTATATTATCTGATTAGGCACAGTCTGTCTATATATAGGCTTCACCTATGGTAACCAGCTGATCCGGTTTCTAACGAACTTCTGACAAGTCTTACAGCTTCAGTGAACCTGTTGTAACTCACAGCTGTCAAGTCTTCAAACAATTCTTGAGCCTTTATCTTTGTCAGCAAAGCCTCGAGACTGACTGTCATAAAGTGTTGGTACCCTAATTTTGATTTGAGTTCAGTCCTCTCTTTTTGTCTCTTGACCCAAGATTTGTCTATGGTCAAAGGTTAGTTGTTTTGTTAGTTTGCTCTAGTTTTAGAGTTGTCACTTTTTAGATGAAAATTTGGTTAAGTTGTTTTTTGTTCGACTATGGTCGAACGCTGCTCGACTATCATCTATCGACTGTTCGACGATCGTCTATCAGTTGTTCGACGTTTGTCTGTCAGCAGATCGTCTATCTCTGAGTTAGTTCAACTCTTGTTAGCTCGACGTTCTGTGGAATCTGTCTCGCCGATCGTCGAACCCCGCTCGACGTCTTTTGACCAGACAGATTTCTTGATAGTTCAACTATCTGCTTGGATAGTTCAACTATCTGATAGTTTGACTATCTGTTTGATAGGTCGACTATCTGTGTTCTTTGATAGTTCGACTATCTGTTTGATAGGTTGACTATCTGCTGTGTTTGATAGTTCGACTATCTGCTTGGATAGTCAAACTATCTGATAGTTCGACTATCTGTTTGATAGGTCGACTATCTGTGTTCTTTGATATTTCGACTATCTGTTTGATAGCTCGACTATCTGCTGTGTTTGATAGTTCGACTATCTGCTTGGATAGTTCAACTATCTGATAGTTCGACTATCTGTTTGATAGGTCGACTATCTGTTTTCTCTGATAGTTCGATTATCTGTTTGATAGGTCGACTATCTGTTTTCTTTGATAGTTCCACTATCTGCTTGGATAGTTCAATTATCTGATAGTTCGACTATCTGTCCTGATAGTTCGACTATCTGTTAAGTTTGATAGTTCGACTATCTGCTTGGATAGTTCGACTATCTGATAGTTTGACTATCTATTTGATAGGTCGACTATCTGTTTTCTTTGATAGTTCGACTATCTATTTGATAGGTCGACTATCTGTTTTGTTTGATAGCTCGTCTATCTGTTTGATAGGTCGACTATCTGTTTTGCTTGATAGTTCGACTATCTGTCTTGATAGGTCTACTATCTGATAGCTCGACTATCTGTCCTGATAGTTCGACTATCTGCTGTGGTAGTTCGACTATCTTATTGGTAGCTCAACTATCTGTATCGTTCGACTATCTGTTTGATAGGTCGACGATCTCTGTGCTTCGTTCGACGATCTCCGAGGGTCGTTCGACGTTTTGCTGTATGTCTTTAGTAATTTTGTCCTCTTCTATTCTATGATTTATTTCATATTTATTTGGCATATTATTTCAGTAAAATTGTGCTATTATTTCCATGCAATCTCTGCTCCATTCCTTATGCATGAGCCAATCTTTATCTGACAAAGTGTTTTGTCTTATTAGTTGAAAATACAATTTTTGCTTTATCTGTCAGGCTGTCCTTTATAGTCGTTAGACTCAGAAAGTCTTTTCTGGCTGTAAAGAGTTCTTTCTGATGTGACCTTTTTCTTGCACCCTTCTTATCTGATTGGTTATACAGCTTCTTAGAAAGCTTTATCCTCTTATAGCATGTCTGTCTGCAGGATTTGTTTTTGCTTTATGCTTTTTGCAGCTCAGATTGCTGATTCCAGAAGAAGACAAAGATTCAAACTCAAATTAAAGCCATTGCAAAGGCTCATATATAAAGTGTTTTCTTTTGAAAGAAATATAGAGAATACATAGAATACAGATATACAAAGCAACATAGAGAAAGAGAGAAAACAAGAAAGTTCTACAGCTCTCAAGAATTCATATTCAACTGAGAAGATCAAATCTCTTCTGCATTATTCTCCATCCTGAGTTCATCCTGCTTACTGGAAGACTTTCACTCAGAGGACTTTAGAAGAAGAAGAAGAAGAAAGGAAGCTATCTGAAGAAGAACACCTTCTCCAAATCAAGAGTCTTCTTCAAACTTCTCCTTCAGAACCTCAAGACATTTCTTTGTCTTAGTTTAGAAGAGCTCCTGCACCCTGAAGCAAGACTCCTTCCTAGATATTCTCTAAGCCAGGGGGAGCCTTGATTCTTTAGAGCTATCTAGCTCTGTGCAATCCACTAGCTTCTCTAATCTGTTAAACAATAGAGAAGAAGCCTTAACTCTCTCAACCTCCTGTACAAAGAGTTATTACTCCCTTCAAAAGTGAACCCTTGGTGGCAGGGCACCTGATCAAAAACCTGTGTTGGATATTGAGCTCCTGATCAAAAGCTCAAAGGGTCTACTTGATCTACCAGAAGCAAATCAGTTGGTGGCTGGGCACCTGAACAAAAACCTGTAGTGGATTCCTACCAGGGTTGTAGAAGAGTGGACGTACCTATTTAGAGGGAACCACTATAAAATTTCTTGTGTCGTCTGTGCTGTTTATTTAATTTATTGTACTGTGGCTGTGAGTAAATATAACTAGGATTGCTAGTTGTTGTGTTAGGATCCCAAGCTTAACTGTAATTACAGTTAGCTCTCTCTTGTGCACTACACTTTGTGTTAGGCTCTAGGGTTATCAATATCTATAAACTAATTCCGCAAATTAACTCTAAGGGAGTTGAGTAGGGTGTCATAATTTTTGAATACTCTATTCACCCCCACTAGAGTTGTATCTATCATCACTTTCAATTGGAATCAGAGGGAGGTTGACTGACTGTACAGGCTAACACCTGAGTCACAAGGTCCTGATAGATACCAAGATTATAGATATTCACTTCATGGCCCAGTCCAAGGATTACTCAAGCACCAGACCTCCAGCATGCAACTTAGCTAAGTTTAGCACTAGAAAGCAAGAATAAGATTATATATGAACTCTATTGATGAAGACATTTTCTCCTCTATTTTGACAGGACCTCAAACACCTCCTGCTGCAACCACTGCTATAACATCTACAAATCTAAGTGCAGTGCCTCCTCTAGATTACAATGATGCCTACAAGAAGGCAAAGATAGCTGATGCCAAAGCTATGAACATTCTGGCTCAGACTATGTCTGATGAAATTTTCCAGAAAGTGGCTAATTGCACCTCTGCAAAAGCCATGTGGGACTCATTGAACCAGATTGTAGCTGGTTCAGCTGATGAAAGGAAGGACAGAAGGTCCAACCTTGTATCCCAGTATGAAAACTTCAAGAAAACTGAAACTGAATCAGTTGAAGCCATGTACACCAGACTCAGCTCAATCATCAATGAGCTGAGAACTCTTGATAAGGAAATTACATTGACAGAGGTCAATGATAACATACTGATGTGCTTCCCCAGCATATGGGATCTTAGGATCTGGCCTATCAAGGAGGCCAGAAGTACAACTGAAATCTCAACAGATGCTCTCCTTGGCAAGCTCAAGTCTTTTGAGCAAGTGCTGAAGACCAGGGAAGCTGAGGCTGAAGCAAAGACTCCAACTCCAGCAAGAAAAGAGCAAACTCTTGCTCTCAAAGCTGCTGATGCTTCTGAAGGAAGCCAATCTAATGAGGAGCTGATGACACTCTTTGGCAAAAGGTTCCTCAAGATGGGAAGAAATGACTTCAGAAAGAAATCTTCAAGATATGAAGATAAACCAAGGTATGATAGATCTCCTGCTAAAGAAATCATTTGTTATGGTTGCAGGAAAGCTGGACACATTCTACCAGAGTGTCCAGAGGAAAAGAGTAAAGAAAAGAGAAAGGAAAAGGAACATCACAGGAAACACTCCAAGTCCTCCTCCTACAAAAACAAGAAAAAGGAGAAGGGATTTGTTGCTGAAACTTGGAGTGATTCAGATGAGGAATCTTCCTACTCAAGCTCCAGTGAGGATGAGGAAGAGAAGAAGGCAAAGGAAATCTGCCTTATGGTTATTGATGCCTACAGCAATCACTCAGCTGTAGAGAGTTCTGATGATGATAAAGAGATGCCTACAGAAGATCAGGTATTATCTTCATATGACTTTTCTTCTTCTGAATTTAAAACTGAGTTTAAATCTCTTTGCTTAGATTTAATTAGTTCAGAAAAGGAGATTAAAGAACTTAGAAATAGGTTAGCTAAAATCAGAATCTATCTCCATTAAAAATACTAAGTTAGAAGCAGAACTCACTAAATCTAGTGAAGAAATAAAATTTCTTAAAAATGAACTAGCAAAGTCCAAAAGATTGGAAGAATCATTAAATGGTAGAAGCCTTAAGTTGCTAGAAATCACAAGCATGACAAACACTAGGTCAGGCAATAATAAGCTAGGCTTAGGAGCTTCATCTTGTGAACCCCCAATTATCCTTAAAAATCATCTTTCAACTCCAGTGAACTTTATTTCAGCTGATGGGATAAAGAACACTGAGCAAGTAAGACAAGTTAATCAAGCCTCAAACAAAGCTAAGAGAGAAAAGAGGAAACAAAAGTTTAAGGAAATACAAATAGCGTCGAACGCTGCTCGACGATCGCAGGCTCAGTGGTCCAATGAAGCTCGACGATCTGTGCATCCATCGTCGAACGCCGATCGATGTTTTCAATTTGATTTTCAAAATTATAATCAGAACCCTAGAAACCTTAATATGAATAGAAACCCTAGGTTTATGGACCCATTAACTGCATGGAGCATCCCACCTAGGAGATCTTACCCTTTAGGTTATAAACCCCAACCTGCTTATTCTTTTATTTCTAGTTTTTATTATGTGAAGAATAATGGACCCAAGGTTACCTGGTTCCACAATGTTTAACCTAACTCACTGCAGGTGAAGACCTATCCTATCACTCAGGAAAAGTGGTATTTGGATAGTGGTTGCTCCAAACATATGACAGAGAATAAAGAAAATCTGTCAAAGTTCAAGGCCAAGCTTGGACCAAAGGTGATCTTTGGGGATTCTAGCTGTGGTCAAACTGAAGGATATGGTAGGATTACCATTGGAGCAGTAACTTTCAAAAGGGTTGCATATGTAACTGGACTGAAGCATAATCTTATCTCAGTAAGTCAATTATGTGATGCAGGATATCAGGTATCGTTCACTAACACTCTTTGTAATATTACTTTAAATAGTAATGTTGTGTTAGTAGGTATTAGACAAGGTAATATATATTTAGTAGATTTTAATTCAACCCATTCTGAAATCTGCTTATTTAATGAAGTAATAAATAACAACACCCTATGGCATAAAAGGCTTAGCCATGTTAACCTCAAGAACATATCTAGGTTATCTAAATACAACCTTGTTAGAGGTTTACCTTCTTTCCCCTACAAGAAGAAGAGCCTATGCAAGGCTTCTCAATTAGGCAAGCAAACCAAAAATTCATTCAAATCTGTAAATAAAAGTGATTCACCTAGAATTCTGTATTTATTACATTTGGACCTCTTTGGCCCAATAAATGTACAGAGTCTAGGAGGGAAGTATTACACTTTAGTAATTGTAGATGACTTCTCTAGGTTCACTTGGGTGTTCTTCTTGAGAACTAAGGCTGATAACTTCAAAGTTCTTATAGATTTTCTACTGTGTGTGCAGACTGAGTATTCTACTCATGTTGCCTTGATCAGAAGTGATTATGGTACTGAGTTTGAGTCTCTTCTCATGCAAGAATTCTGTGAGAAAGAAGGTATCAAACATAGCTTCTCTTCTCCTAGAACTCCCCAACAAAATGGGGTAGTGGAAAGGAAAAATAGAACCCTGATTGAAGCTGCTGGTACATTATTGGCAGATGCTAACATGCCTCTTTCCTATTGGGCAGAAGCTGTTAGCACAGCTAATTATATCTTGAACAGAAGTCTTATACACAAGCTTAAGAGTAAAACTCCTTATGAGTTGCTTAAAAGAAAGAAACCTAAAATAAATTATTTTAGAGTATTTGGTTGTGTAGTATACATTCATAACAATAATAAAGAATACCTTAGAAAGTTTGAAGCAAAAGCTTCAATGAGAATTTTTCTTGGATATTCCCAAGTAAGCAAAGCTTATAGGGTATTTAATAAATCATCTTCTAAAATTGAGGAATCTGTGCATGTGTCTTTTGATAAATCTCAGATGTTTTACAAGGAGAAGGAAACTTCTCCTTCCTCAAGTTCATTGCAGGTACCAGAATCTAGTAAAGATGTCACTCAAGAGATTCTCCATCTATCAACTCTTCATATCACTGAATCAGATAGTGATGAAGACTTTGCAGAAGCTGTTGCTGTACCACTAATAGTAGATCAAATTCCTCCTGGGGAATTAATCCCAACTATTGCTGAAGATCACATCCAACCTGCTGATGTTGTCACACTTAGAGATCATCCTATATCTCAAGTGATTGGAGACATATCAGCTGGTGTTCAAACAAGACATCAATTAAGACAGGATGTGATGCATGCTTGTTTCTTTCACAGATTGAGCCCCTCACCATTAAAGATGCTGAGCTAGATCCCCACTGGATCATTGCTATGCAAGAGGAACTCAATCAGTTTGAAAGATGTAAAGTATAGACTTTGGTTCCAAGACCTAAAGGCCAATTGATCATAGGCACCAAGTGGGTGTTTAGAAACAAGTTGGATGCAAATGGAATTATTATAAGGAACAAAGCTAGGCTTGTAGCTCAGGGCTACAGATAGGAGGAAGGTATAGATTATGACCAAACCTTTGCTCCTGTTGCAAGGCTAGAGGCAATAAGGATCTTTCTAGCATATGCAGCCTATATGAAGTTTAAGGTCTTTCAGATGGATATCAAAAGTGCCTTTCTAAATGGTGAGCTAAAGGAAGAGGTATTTATTGAACAACCACCTGGGTTTGTTTCTGTAACTCAGCCCTCACATGCTTTCAAGTTGCAAAAAGCTCTTTATGGACTCAAACAAGCACCCAGAGCCTGGTATGAGACTCTAGCTAGTTTCCTATTAGAGAACAACTTTGTTAGGGGAGTAGTTGATAGAACCCTTTTCATCAAGCACCACAAGGACTCAATCCTGTTAGTTCAAGTGTATGTGGATGATATTATTTTTGGTTCCACTGATCCCAAACTGTGCAAAAAGTTCTCTGACTTGATGCATTCTAAGTTTGAGATGAGTAGTATGGGTGAGCTGTCTTACTTTCTTGGTCTCCAAGTAAAGCAAGATGTTGATGACATCTTCATCTCCCAATCCAAATATGCTAAGGAATTGGTAAAGAAGTTTGGGATAGCTGATGCTTCAGCAATGCATACACTTATGGCTACTAATGTAGTTATAGATTCTGATGATCTGGGTAAGCCTGTTGATCAAAAGAATTATAGGGCCATTGTTGGTTCCCTATTGTATTTAACTTCAAGTAGACCATATATAATGTTTGCTACATGCCTGTGTGCTAGGTTCCAGGTCAACCCTAAGGAATCTCATCTGATTCTTCTCAAGAGAATCTTGAGATACCTGAAGGGATGTCCAAATCTAGGACTATGGTACCCAGCTGAATCAGAATTTGAGTTAATTGGATACTCTGATTCTGATTATGCTGGTTGTAGAGTTGACAGGAAAAGTACCTCAGGAACTTGTCAATTCTTGGGAGAGAGATTGGTCTCTTGGTTCTGTAAGAAGCAGACTTCTGTCTCAACTTCAACTACAGAGGCTGAATATATAGCAGCTGCTAGTTGTTGTTCACAGATCTTGTGGATTCGAAACCAGCATTTGGATTATGGGTACACACACAAGAACACTAAAATCATGTGTTGTAGTACCAGTGCTATCTCCATTGCACAAAATCCTGTGCACCACTCTAGAACGAAGCACATTGAGATTAGACACCATTTCCTGAGCGATTGTGTGGAAAAAAACAAGATCAGCCTTGAGTTCATATCCACTGACCTTCAGAGAGGTGATATTTTCACCAAGCCTTTAGATGAACAGAAGCATCTGTTCTTTTTGGTTCAACTAGTCATGATTAATGGAAAAGACTAAGTGTGACGTCTGCCTTTGTTGAAACCTGTTTGAAGATCGTCGAACGACGTTCGAAGATAGTCGATCGGATCAAGCCTATCGTCGACCTATGGTTGATGATGGCTTATCTGCTTGAAGATCGTCGAACGACGTTCGCAGATCGTTGAACAGGTCGAGCCTATCGTCGATCTATGGCTGACGACAGCTTATTGTTTGTGAAGACAGAAATAGTCGAACGATTGATCGACTACTCTGCTTCAGGAACGATCGTCGAACGACCGTTCGACTATCGTCTCCAGTATCTTTTAAAATAGTTCGACGATTGATGGTTTAATTTAAAATCGATGGTCGACCTAGGTTAAGAGATCGTTCTTTTTATCGTCGATGGAGAGCGTCTTCTCGCATTCCATCTTTCTGCTTGCTCCTTGTCTCGCGATTTCTGTCGTTTCGCCTTCGCCGTCTCTCTCGTCTTCTCCAACCCCTTCGATAGCGATTTCTCCAGCCCTCCTGCCCGTGGTGAAGTTCGATGCTGGCTTTAGCGTGGACTTCGATTCTTTCAGCTGCTATGAATCTGCTATAGTGGAAATCCTCAACCTATGCAAAGATCAAGGATTGGAAAAGCTCATGTCAACAAGAATAAAGATAAACATTCCCGAGATTAAAGAATGGGCATTCACTTCGTCTTCCAATGACGACTCTATGACCGGAACGATAGGCGGAGAAGAGGTAATTTTGACTCCCGCCATTTTAACTGAAATTTTTTGATTATTGAATGGGGAAGAGGATTATGAGCAAGATACCCCTGAGTTTGGGAGAATGTTGACTGAATTAGGACATGCCGACGACATTCCTTCTAAGCTGCTAAAGGTGAATTTTCCGTTGAAAATAAAGTTCCTTGCTGAACTAGTCGGAAAAGTGCTACTGGGAAAGCACTCTGCCCATGATAATATAACCAGGCAATAGTTTGCCCTGATGTGTGCCATCATGAACAAGAAGCAGATTAACTTGGCAGGAGTTTTGATTTATTTGATAAGGAAAAAGAATAGCAAGAAGGAAGTCACCCTGGGTAGGGTGCTTGGGATTTTTCTAAAAGAGAAATATCCCCATCTGTTGGTCTCAGCTTCTACTTCAATCAATGCCAGCAAAAAGATGGACCCAACCTTGTTTGTCAAGTGGAAAAGGATCTTTCTGAAGCCCGCTCCAGCAGGGGTAGCTCCAGTTGCATTTGAGAGCACAAGGACTGCTTCAGACATCCCCCCTTCAAGAAGAAGGCTCAGCCAATCTCTCCTTTCCATCCACTTCTTCTGCCTTACCTTCAACCTCTACTGAAGTGCCACCATCTACTTCAATTGAAGTTCCATCTTTTGCATCTCATCTTCTTGATTCCTCCATAATTCTCCATGCACCACCTCCAGCATCTCCTCTCCCTCCTTATCTTGCTAGGATATCTCATCCTAGTTTTGATTTATTGACTTCTGAGCTTTCCACTCCTCCTTAGTCACCAATTCTTCATTCAGATCATATTTATCTTCTTGCATCCACCAATCATTCTCCAGTTCACTCTCCATCTCATCAAGAATACACCATCCCTGTTGTTCATCCATCTACTGTGATTCCCCCACCTTCATTTGAAATCACCCCAACCTTCATCTCAAGCATCCTAGAGTTAATTACTCCTTCAATTAAAATCATGATTGAAGAGGCAATTGCTCCCCTTGTATCCTCCATCTCTTCTCTGACTGCCTCCATCCAAGCTCTCTCAAAATCTGCTGAACCCTCTTCATCTAGGGGCCTGGTTTCAGTTTCCACTGAAATCAGGCAGGAGGAGATGCTCTATGAAGATGCCTCTGAACTGCCCTTGGCCTCCCTTCTAGCAGATCCTCCTGCAGATACAGAAAAAGAGATAGAAGCATCAGCACCTCCTCTGTCTGAAAAAGATATTTCTGATGCTATAATGAAATCTGAGTTTTTTGTCAAAGTCTGCCTAGAAGAATTCTCCAATACCCTGGTTGCCCTCTACCTAGAAGGAGTCATTACTTCCTTCCTAGATGAATTATGGGAGTTAGGACATTCTAAGGAAAATCCTGAAGGTAACTCTTTTACTCATTTTCTAGACTTGATAACTGACATGTTAGTATGGGAATACCTAGAAGGAATGATAAAATATCATTTAGCAAATTTGTGTTCATAATACTATAGATATAATGGTAGAAGTATTAGCTGTTCAAGAGCTTGATCATCAACCTGCTTTAGAAGTTCAACCTGAACCAGAACCAATTGTTCAAGATCCTGAGGCTGCTCAGCCAGCTCAGTTAGCAGTGCAAGAAGAACTGGTCTCCATGAGAGTTACTGATGAACAAGAGAAGGTGTCAGAAATTCAAATGGAAAAGTCTACTGTCTGGGATGACACCTGTAACACCCCAAATATCCCCAAGACAAAATGGAGTTTTTATAGGCTGACACGGCCTGGGACACGGCCGTGTCCCAGGGCGTGTCTTGCTCGGGTTGCTCGGGATCGTTTACTCAACAAATTGTTCGCGACAATTGTTGAGGGGGGGCTGACACGCTCGGCGACACGGGCATGTCGGGGGGCGTGTCCAGCCAGGTGTCGTGTGTGTTGGCGCGACTTGCAGGCGGCAAGGTCGGGCGGCGTGTCGCTTGACACGGCCTGGGACACGGGCGTGTCCCAGGGCATGTCCGGGGCGTGTCCAACACGTGTCCATCCTGGGCGTATCGAGGTGTCGACCTGGCGGTTGGCGGTCGTCAAGCGGCGACACGGCCTGGAACACGGGCGTGTTCCAGAGCGTGTCCATGCTTGGTCGACGAGCGTGGGGCAGCGGTCGACGTCGATGATAGTCGAGCTTGAGGGACACGGCCATGGACACGGGCGTGTACCTTGGCCGTGTACTTCTCTGGTCGTTTTAGCAATTGTGTAAGGTTGTGTTACAGGGGTGACACGGGCGTGTTGATTGACTGACATGGGCGTGTCAGGTCCGACACGGGCGTGTCCAAGCCTGTGTTCTGGTATCTTTTGAGTCGGTTGCTACCGACTGGGGGTACACGGCCTGTGACACGGGCGTGTCACAGGGCGTGTCAGGCCTGTTGAAATGTTTTTCAGAGCAGATCTCGGCCGTTCGTTTCCTTCTATTTGGATCTTGTGGTCCAAAGCCTTTCTAGCTTCTATATGGCCGTGGATTGAGATGAAATCTCATTCTCACTTAGCCATTCTCTTTCTAAAGAGAAGAAAGAGAGGAGAGCTTGGAGGAGGAGGAGCTTTCCGGCCGCCGGTGGAGCTTCGTTGGTCCGAATCGAGAGCCGAGTTCAGCGTTGCGGAGGCAAGGCCGCTGCGGTGATTTCCATCCGGCTAGTTTCTTCCATGGCGCCGAAGCGATCGTCAAGGGTAACAGTCTTTCTTCCTTGGGCAGGTGAAGCCCTTTGTTTATGCATGTGCATGGGATCCTCCATCAAGAGATGGAAAAGCGTAAGCGATTCCAGCAGTTGAGTCTGCATCTAGAGCCGGAAGTATGTAGTACGGCATAGGCATGCTGTGTGAAGCCCATCCAGACGTATGTCGGGATTGGTGATGTTTATATTGCGAACCGGAGAAGACTCCGTGTATTCATCGTTTAGCCTGCGGAGATGGTGAGGACGATGTGCTTGGTATGAAGGATGCTTTGCATAGCTCCTTTGGTTGCATGCTTGTTAAGAGCTGGTTGTTGGAGTGCGGACACCTCTGAGTGGGTGGGCGTGTGAGGTCTTCAACAGGGGTTTGGAGGCTTATGCCCATTCCACCAAGTGGCGATGTTAAGATCGGATGAGCGGTCGATTGGTAGCAAAGCAGCAGGGCGAATTCCCTAGGCTTGTTACACTACGTGGGTAGGTCGACTGGTAGTGCTCACGAGTTTTGGTGAGGTGCATACCTCTGAGTGAGACGGGTGCGTGAGGTCTTCAACAGGGGTTTGGAGGCTTATGCCCGCCTACCAAGTACAAACCATAAATGTGCCCTGAGTGCACGGAGCGCCTGGCATTGAGGCCGGCGTTTGTGATGTTGTGTGTGATATATATATATATATATATATATATATATATATATATGTTGTGGTTGCTTTACATGCAGGGAAGGAACCACTGCCCCGGGTAAGGGGTAGGGTCGTTATAATTGGTCAGCTGAATGCTGACCGTTGCTTTGTTTATCACCCATGGGGTGGACGTCCATATGCAGGTGTTGCGGGCTGATTGGATTGAGCGGGCAGAAGCCCATGCTGCTGGTAGGCCCTTGAAGGCCGTGCGAAGTGTTGGATTTCATGTGTGGCCGGCCTGCGTGCCGATGTATGAACTTATATATTTGTAAAGAGAAACCTGTAAGGCCTTAAGGCTGTGTGCGGTGTAGTCGTGTGAACATTCCTGGCCTTATATAAATGTGTTATTTATATAGTGTGGACATTCAGTATTTTGAGTTCTATAACTTAATAATTTTCCGCTAGAATGCTCTGAGTTAGGATGCGTGTAGACAAGTTTTTTTGATACTCTCAAGTGGCTCTCTCGTTTGTCTGTGAAATATGGCGTGGGGCCCTGGCCGGACCCTCTGTTATATTCCATGTGACGAATGGGGGCGTTACAACTTTGGTATCAGAGCTTAGGGTTGAGTTGGGAGCGCATAATTGAACTCAAGAATGTCCACTAGGAATGTGTGTGTCTATTCGGTTTGTTTGTCGTTTTAGCATGGAGAGTAATGCTTTCTTGTTCACCTATAGGTGACAAGGAGTGGAGCTGGGCAGTCTGAGCCCCAGCGTTCGGATGAGAGTGCGGCACCAGCTGAGGTGCCTACACCTCCCCCTTCTGCGGAAACGGTGCGCTTAGTTGCAGAGGTGATCTTTGCCATGCTTCAAGCACAACCATTCGGGCAAGCGAGGCCTGCTATGGCGCCAGTACAAGTTGGTGCGAGGCAAGAGCATGTTGAGGTTTCGGTTGCTGTGCAAGCAGCGGACGAGCAACTGAAGCAATTTATGGAGTTTAATCCGCCTACGTTTGTCGGGACGACGTCTCCAACAGAGGCAGAGGATTGGCTCTCCAGAGTGAAACGAATCCTGGCTGCGCTCAGGATTAGTGCGGAGTAGAAAGTCCCGTTAGCCACTTTCCTACTGGAAGGAGAGGCGAGGCTTTGGTGGGATGAGATCGAGTTGCACCAGTTGTGAGGTAGAGACCTGGGCGACATATCGATGGACGAATTCACCAGATTATTCTGGGCGAAATACGTGCTAATGTCGCAGAGAATTGCAATGGAAAATGAATTTCAGCGTCTGACGCAGGGTGATAAGACCGTAGACGATTACCTGCATGAGTTTACCAGACTTGGTCGGTATGCGGGGTCGACGTTTGCGGAAGAGGCGCGAAAGACGAATAGGTTCTATGAAGGATTTGAAGCGGGTGCGGGAGAAGAAGAATGCGGCAGTGGAAAAGTCCGAATTCAAAGTTCCGCTATCAGAGAAATCAGATTTGAGGAAACGTGATAAGAAGCGGTTCAGGCCTGCTGAACAAACTTCGGATGTTGCGTCAGGAGCTACATTTGAGCAAGGAAGGAATGGGCCGCGTGCATGTTTCATTTGTGGGAAGCCAGGGCATATCGCCCGATTTTGCTGGAGTGGTGGTGAGAAAAAGGCAGGTGCGTCCTATGACGAAAAGGGCAAAGCCGTGGCAGAATCGTCTGCATCGCGGGCGCAACCTCGAATTTACACTCTTGAGTTGCAGGAGCCGCAAAGTGCAAACCAAGCAGAACAGCAAATCCGTGCTTTGGACTTAATGGAAGTCGCAAAACGGATTCTGCGAGATGCGGAGAAACCGAAATTAAGTGAAGTTGCATTTTATTATCTTTTGTTATATTGTATGTATGTATCTATGTTTGTGACAAACAGTTGTGGTGGTACGATTCCATGGGGCGAGACACGCTGCGACCTCTGAGCTCTAAACCTGGATCGTTTTGGTTTGTATCGCAATAGCGTGGTTGTGTTGATACATGTGTGTTGCGATAAATTTCGGGGCGAAATTTCTTTAAGGAGGGGAGGGTTGTAACACCCCAAATATCCCCAAGACAAAATGGAGTTTTTGTAGGCTGACACGGCCTGGGACACGGGCGTGTCCCAGGGCGTGTCTTGCTCGGGTTGCTCAGGATCGTTTACTCAACAAATTGTTCGCGACAATTGTTGAGGGGGGGTTGACACGCCCGACGACACGGGCGTGTCGGGGGGCGTGTCCAGCCAGGTGTCGTGTGTGTTGGCGCGACTTGCAGGCGGCAAGGTCGGGCGGCGTGTCGCTTGACACGGCCTGGGACACGGGCGTGTCCCAGGGCGTGTTCGAGGCGTGTCCGACACGTGTCCATCCTGGGCGTGTCGAGGTGTCGACCTGGCGGTTGGCGGTCGTCAAGCGGCGACACGGCCTGGAACACGGGCGTGTTCCAGGGCGTGTCCAGGCTTGGTCGACGAGCGTGGGGCAGCGGTCGACGTCGACGATAGTCGAGCTTGAGGGACACATCCATGGACACGGGCGTGTACCTTGGCCGTGTACTTCTCTGGTCGTTTTGGCAATTGTGTAAGGCCGTGTTACAGGGGTGACACGGGCGTGTCGATTGACTGACACGGGCGTGTCAGGTCCGACACGGGCGTGTCCAAGCCCGTGTTCTGGTATCTTTTGAGTCGGTTGCTACCGACTGGGGGTACACGGCCTGTGACACGGGCGTGTCACAGGGCGTGTCAGGCCTGTTGAAATGTTTTTCAGAGCAGATCTCGGCCGTTCGTTTCCTTCTATTTGGATCTTGTGGTCCAAAGCCTTTCCAGCTTCTATATGGCCGTGGATTGAGATGAAATCTCATTCTCACTTAGCCATTCTCTTTCTAAAGAGAAGAAAGAGAGGAGAGCTTGGAGGAGGAGGAGCTTTCCGGCCGCCGGTGGAGCTTCGTTGGTCCGAATCGAGAGCCGAGTTCAGCGTTGCGGAGGCAAGGCCGCTGCGGTGATTTCCATCCGGATAGTTTCTTCCATGGCGCCGAAGCGATCGTCAAGGGTAACGGTCTTTCTTCCTTGGGCAGGTGAAGCCCTTTGTTTATGCATGTGCATGGGATCCTCCATCAAGAGATGGAAAAGCGTAAGCGATTCCAGCAGTTGAGTCTGCATCTAGAGCCGGAAGTATGTAGTACGGCATAGGCATGCTGTGTGAAGCCCATCCAGACGTATGTCGGGATTGGTGATGTTTATATTGCGAACCGGAGAAGACTCCGTGTATTCATCGTTTAGCCTGCGGAGATGGTGAGGACGATGTGCTTGGTATGAAGGATGCTTTGCATAGCTCCTTTGGTTGCATGCTTGTTAAGAGCTGGTTGTTGGAGTTCGGACACCTCTGAGTGGGTGGGCGTGTGAGGTCTTCAACAGGGGTTTGGAGGCTTATGCCCATTCCACCAAGTGGCGATGTTAAGATCGGATGAGCGGTCGATTGGTAGCAAAGCAGCAGGGCGAATTCCCTAGGCTTGTTACACTACGTGGGTAGGTCGACTGGTAGTGCTCACGAGTTTTGGTGAGGTGCATACCTCTGAGTGAGACGGGTGCGTGAGGTCTTCAACAGGGGTTTGGAGGCTTATGCCCGCCTACCAAGTACAAACCATAAATGTGCCCTGAGTGCACGGAGCGCCTGGAATTGAGGCTGGCGTTTGTGATGTTGTGTGTGTGATATATATATATGTTGTGGTTGCTTTACATATAGGGAAGGAACCACTGCCCCGGGTAAGGGGTAGGGTCGTTATAATTGGTCAGCTGAATGCTGATCGTTGCTTTGTTTATCACCCATGGGGTGGATGTCCATATGCAGGTGTTGCGGGCTGATTGGATTGAGCGGGCAGAAGCCCATGCTGCTGGTAGGCCCTTGAAGGCCGTGCGAAGTGTTGGATTTCATGTGTGGCCGGCCTGCGTGCCGATGTATGAACTTATATATTTGTTAAGAGAAACCTGTAAGGCCTTAAGGCCGTGTGCGGTGTAGTCGTGTGAACATTCCTGGCCGTATATAAATGTGTTATTTATATAGTGTGGACATTCAGTATTTTGAGTTCTATAACTTAATAATTTTCCGCTAGAATGCTCTGAGTTAGGATGCGTGTAGACAGCTTTTTTTGATACTCTCAAGTGGCTCTCTCGTTTGTCTGTGAAATATGGCGTGGGGCCCCGGCCGGACCCTCTGTTTTATTCCATGTGACGAATGGGGGCGTTACAACACCCCTGGATTAGATCTAGACACTCTTCTGGCATAGGATGCCCTGGAAGAAGAGTTAGAAAAAAGTTGCCTTAAAAGAGAAAGAAAAAGCTGTGCTAGAGGTGTTTTATCCTTATGATCTTCCTCCTTCAAATTCTGAGGATGAGGATGATTCTAATGAATCTGAAGAATCCAAGAGAAAGAAATCTGCTAAGAAGAAAAGGAAAGCTATGGCTCCTCCTCCTCCAAACCCTGATAATGATATTCCCTATTATATCTTGAATGGTATTGATCCCAAATCTAAAGAATTTCAGCATTGGATGGGATTCTCTAAGAATCAGCAGAAATTAAGGAAGAATTCTAAAAGGTATGACAGTCCTGCACCAAGATGGACTCCCAGAGGTCCCCCTCCTCCACCTCCCAGTGCAGGAGCCTCTGGAAACTTGTCTACAAACCCTTCTGCTCTGTCTGATAGGTTTAACCCATCCCAGTCTTCTCAAAGGAAAAGCACTCAAGGATATCAAGGCAGAACGCAATCTGGTTATCAAAGACATGATGCTGATGCAAAGGAACAAGTGAAGGAGGTGGTTTATCAAAAACCAACTTTTTCTCCTCCTCCTTCCAAAGAAATCAAGAGCACATCTTCTACAATGCCAGATCATGCAGTGAAAACTGTTTCAAAAGGTAAAACAATTATTTTCTCTGAAAAATCGAGTAAGAAATTTGCTGAGTTTGCTCCTCCTTCTTCTCTAGTTATTCAGGAAAAAGAGCCAGTTGAAAGCCTGCTAGATATGTCTATTAAATTTAAAGATGTGAAACCTGTAGATCCAACTTGTGAAAATGTGTATGAAAGCCAAGAGCTTGATCCTGATTTCAGGATGGCTCGATTTCTTAAGCTTGTTGGATCAGCCCAAATTAGGAAAGCCAAAGCTGAAGGTAAAGATACTACAGGATTAACAACTATATCCAAATTCAGAAAGAAGGAGCTTGATAAATTCCAGGTTAGACCTGAGGTATTTGACCCTTCAAAATACATGGAAAAGCATCCTGAAGCTGTTGTCCCAAGGGCATCAGAATCTAAAATCATTGGAGAAGAAGATCTAAAGCTGTCAAAGAAAGAAGCTCTTGACCCTTTTAGGAAAATTACTTTTATTCCTAGTTCCTCTGAACCTAAACCAAATTCTGAAGCTCCTTAAAATTTCATTGATTGACAGTTATTTATTTGTCTGTTTGATTAATGTTATCTGCTGCTTAGATATTTCCCTTCATGCATTTTATTTATTTTCAGTAGTTTGTTTTGTGTGTTTTGTTGTTGAGAGACTTAACTCAAATAGGGGGAGATTGTTGGTACCCTAGTTTTTATTTGAGTTCAGTCCTCTCTTTTTGTCTCTTGACCCAAGATTTATCTATGGTCAAAGGTTAGTTGTTTTGTTAGTTTGCTCTAGTTTTAGAGTTGTCACTTTTCCAGATGAAAATTTGGTTAAGTTGTTTTTTGACCGACTATGGTCGAACGCCGCTCGACTATCGTCTATCGACTGTTCGACGATCATCTATCAGTTGGTCGATGTTTGTCTGTCAGCAGATCGTCTATCTTTGAGTTAGTTCAACTCTTGTTAGCTCGATGTTCTGTGGAATCTGCCTCGCCGATCGTCGAACTCCGCTTGACGTCTTTTGACCAGACAGATTTCTTGATAGTTCGACTATCTGCTTGGATAGTTCAACTATCTGATAGTTCGACTATCTGTTTGATAGGTCGACTATCTGTGTTCTTTGATAGTTCGACTATTTTTTTGATAGGTCGACTATCTGTTGTGTTTGATAGTTCGACTATCTGCTTGGATAGTTCAACTATCTGATAGTTCGACTATCTGTTTGATAGGTCGATTATCTGTGTTCTTTGATAGTTCGACTATCTGTTTGATAGGTTGACTATCTGCTGTGTTTGATAGTTCGACTATCTGCTTGGATAGTTCAACTATCTGATAGTTCGACTATCTATTTGATAGGTCGACTATCTGTTTTCTCTGATAGTTCGACTATCTGTTTGATAGGTCGACTATCTGTTTTCTTTGATAGTTTGACTATCTACTTGGATAGTTCAACTATCTGATAGTTCGACTATCTGTCCTGATAGTTCGACTATCTGTTGAGTTTTATAGTTCGACTATCTGGTTGGATAGTTCGACTATATGATAGTTCGACTATCTGTTTGATAGGTCGACTATCTGTTTTCTTTGATAGTTCGACTATCTGTTTGATAGATCGACTATCTGTTTTGTTTGATAGCTCGACAATCTATTTGATAGGTCGACTATCTGTTTTGCTTGATAGTTCGACTATCTGTCTTGATAGGTCGACTATCTGATAGCTCGACAATCTGTCCTGCTAGTTCGACTATCTACTGTGGTAGTTCGACTATCTTCTTTGGTAGCTCGACTATCTGTATCGTTCGACTATCTGTTTGATAGGTCGACGATCTCTGTGCTTCGTTCGACGATCTCCGAGGGTCGTTCGACGTTTTGATGTATGTCTTTAGTAATTTTGTCCTCTTCTATTCTATGATTTATTTCATATTTATTTGGCATATTATTTCAGTAAAATTGTGCTATTATTTCCATGCAATCTCTGCTCCATTACTTATGCATGAGCTAATCTTTATCTGACAAAGTGTTTTGTCTTATTAATTGAAAATACAATTTCTGCTTTATCTGTCAGGCTGTCCTTTATAGCCGTTAGACTCAGAAAGTCTTTTTTGGCTGTAAAGAGTTCTTTCTGATGTGACCTTTTTCTTGCACCCTTCTTATCTGATTGGTTATGCAGCTTCTTAGAAAGCTTTATCCTCTTATAGCATGTTTGTCTGCAGGATTTGTTTTTGCTTTATGCTTTTTGCAGCTCAGATTGCTGATTCCAGAAGAAGACAAAGATTCAAACTCAAATTAAAGCTGTTGCAAAGGCTCATATATAAAGAGTTTTCTTTTGAAAGAAATATAGAGAATACATAGAATACAAATATACAAACAGCATAGAGAAAGAGAGAATGCAACGAAAGTTCTACAGCTCTCAGGAATTCATATTCAACTGAGAAGATCAAATCTCTTCTGCATTCTTCTTCATCCTAAGTTCATCCTGCTTACAGGAAGACTTTCACTCAGAGGCCTTTAGAAGAAGAAGAAGAAAGGAAGCTGTCTGAAGAAGAACACCTTCTCCAAATCAAGAGTCTTCTTCAAGATTCTCCTTCAGAACCTCAAGACATTTCTCTGTCTTAGTTCAGAAGAGCTCCTGCACCCTGAAGCAAGACTCCTTCCTGGATATTCTCTAAGCAAGGGGGAGCCTTGATTATTTAGAGATATCTAGCTCTGAGCAATCCACTAGCTTCTCTAATCTGTTAAACAATAGAGAAGAAGCCATAACTCTCTCAACCTCCTGTACAAAGGGTTATTACTCCCTTCAAAAGTGAACCCTTGGTGGCAGGGCACCTGATCAAAAACCTGTGTTGGATATTGGGCTCCTGATCCAAAGCTCAAAGGGTCTACTTGTTCTACCTGAAGCAGATCAGTTGGTGGCAGGGCACCTGAATAAAAACCTGTAGTGGATTTCTACCAGGGTGGTAGAAGAGTGGACATACCTATTTAGAGGGAACCACTATAAAATTTCTTGTGTCGTCTGTGTTGTTTATTTAATTTATTGTACTGTGGCTGTGAGTAGATATAACTAGGATTGCTAGTTGCTGTGTTAGGATCCCAAGCTTAACTGTAATTACAGTTAGCTCTCTCTTGTGCACTACACTTTGTGTTAGGCTCTAGGGTTATCAATATCTATAAACTAATTCCGCAAATTAACTCTAAGGGAGTTGAGTTGGGTGTCATAATTTTTGAATACTATATTCACCCCCCCTCTAGAGTTGTATCTATCATCACTTTCATAAAGTGTCGAGACAGTCTGTCAATATGTGTCTACACAAGTGACTAAAGTATCGACACAGACTTTGGTGGTATCGACATAGCTGTTTTGATGTCGACACAGCTTCTTTACACTGCATCTTGAGAATGTGTCGACACTGATTATTTGTGTCGACACAATCACTTCTTCACTCCACAACAATCATCTATGTTGAACCTATGCTGAGTGTCGACACTAGTCCTGTGTATCGACACAGTTGATTTAGTCTCAGAATTTGTGTGTCAACACTGCCTCCAGGTGTCGACACAGTTGATGCCGACTCTGCTTCTGTTTGTCAACAATGCCTCCTGGTGTCGATACAGTTGATGTCGACTAGCTATTTCTGTGTGTCGACACTGCCTCCTAGTGTCGACACAGTTGATGTCGACTACAAAATTCTGTGTGTCGACTACAAAATTCTGTGTGTCGACACAGTTTCTTCAGGTGTCGACACAACTTTTCCAAGTGTCGACACAGACTTCCTCAAGTGTCGACACATGGACTTAGAAACGTTGTCTGCTTTTTATCCAATACTTAACCTGCACATATAAACTCAAAATAACATTAAATACACCTTGATGTATATCATTGATCTAAGTGAGGCTTCTCCAAATCAGGTACACATTTTCCAATGTACCTAACATTCTCCCCCTATTTGAAGAAGTCATAACCCTTTTGTCAATAATATGCACCGCTTATGATAAATAAACATAATGATGTATAAGCATTATTTAACAGCGTAAATTATAAACAAAACAAATAATAAAATCACATCACAGAAAAAGGATGCAAACTAAATGATCATGGAACATGGTTTTGTTAATTATATCAAAAAGTTTCTTAATACATATTACATAGACTTCTTTGAAAACTAAGAATTACATAGTTCTTAAAACAATACTAGTAAAACTAAACTAAGGTTGGACTAGCTCTTTGATGACTATTCCTTTTCCATATTTAATCTTAGCCTACACAGGAGTTCATGTATCTTTAATGGGCTTCTTGCCTTTCAAATCAGCTTTCTTCTATGCTTCAGCCTTGATCCTTTGCCTTTCAAAATAATGAAAAGGCTTAGGGAAATACTTGCTAGGCTCCTTAGCATCAGGAGGTAGCTTCATACTCTTAGCCTTCCTCCTGTGTTGAAGTATGGATTCTTGCCTAGCCTCATACTTTTTCCACTCCTGCTCATTATACCATTTCCCTCTTTCATGAACTTGATCTTTTATAGCTTTCCAGGCAGTTAATATGATATTTCTTGAAGTGGTGCTCCACTGTTCAAAATCAGTTTTTAATTTTGCCTGCTCTTTGAATCTTTTCATTGATAACTGAGCATCTTGCTGAGCTTTCAGACCAGCTTCTGGCATATCTATTTTTTCAATAATAACATTAGTAACTGGTGGTGGAGGGCTGTACATAGACTGAACTTGTGAATTTATCATCTCAAGATCTGCAGGGGGTAAATGACTTGGGCAACCTCAGGTTGATCAACTTCAAGTAGAGTTGGTTGCACCCCTGACTCAGCCATATTATCATCATCACATAAGGGTTGATATCCTAGAGTGGCTCTGATAATATTGGTTATCCATTTGGCATGATCAGAGCCTGCATATACTAATACCCTCTCCCCCTTTATGACTTCTCTAGCCATATGTTCTCTCAAATCATCTTTTTGAAATCTGATTTGCCTATCCAGGTAATTGATACCATCTTTAAAGAATGGCTTTAACTTTTGAAGCTGATCAGAAATTGTTTTCTAAGAATTAGTAATATATGTCTTAAAGGAATCAAAGGTTTCCTGTAGCTTCTTATCAAATTCTTCTTTCTCCTTATTTCTTGCCTCAGTCATTACAATAACAGTATTTTAAAACTCAGTGACTATCACATTATGATATTCTGTCAGATTGTCATTCATTCATATTTGATTTTCAAGGACATATCCTTGTTTGACAACAATATCATCCACTTGTTTCTTAATATCTGCTTGTTGAGCAGCCAAAAATACCACATCATTGCCCCCCTTGTGGAAGCAATCTGTCATTTCTTTCTTATTCTCATTGACCTCAAATCTGATTGACTTTATATCTTGGGCTAGATCAAATTGAAGAGCCTTATGGCTTTCATCCACATATTTTTCAAGAGCCAATCTCTGCTCATCCATTTTTACTTGTAAATCTACCAAAAATTTGTTGTAATAAGTTGCAGGAGATGGTTGGGAAGTAGTAGCTTGTAAAGCCTGCTTATAGCTCTGGCTTCTCCTCTTGAAAACCATCACTTTTCTTTTCTTTAAACTTGATATTTCCTCATCCTCTGAATAAGAAGAACTATCAATATCAACTCTTTCTGTTGGACTGGCAGCTCTTTTTCAGTCCCATGCTGTACTTCCTCAATATTTACCTACTCCCCCTCAACTGCTGCTCCCTCTATGTCTGGAAATAACTCTTCTATAGTAAACTCTTGTTGATTGTGAACTGGTGATAGTTCTTTCTCAGCATCATCAGCAACTCCAGAAGTATAAAGATAAGTTTGTAGAACTATATCTTCTGATAAGTTGATCCTTTCTTCCTCTTGCACCTGTGTAGACTGAGGCTCCCCCTGCAACTGTGCAGGAACTGTCTCCTCATTGACTTGGGTAGTTTTAGTCAGGTCCTATACCTTTTCCCTAACTTGCTCCCCCTACACTTGTTCATTCTCAGCAATGTCATGTACTGGTGATGTTGTTACAATCTCTTAATTATCCAAATCAGGTGTCTCCTTGGAGAGAACCCTATCCCATCTGGAGATTATCCAGATGTCCATCCTTCTCATATGATTTATCTTAATTCCTGGAAGCTGATGCATTATCTCTGGAATTAATCATGCAAGGTATAAGCTCATCAACTTAGCCAAATTGGGCTTCTTGATTCCTTCATTTATTTTCTCAAACAGAACTGCAGACCAGTCTGTATTAATCTTGTAGATTATCCTTGTCATCAGATTGAACATAATGGCAGAGATCCTATCATGGCCTCCTGGTTTACACAAAATCACCTTCCCTACCACTTCAGATAGAAACTTGCCTTGTTGATTCATTCCTTTTCTGTTTATTGCTGCTCCTATCTTCATGGTTGGATCCAATCCACACCACTGAAGAGCCTCCATTGTCTTTGAGGCTGGGACCTCTTCTTCATCCTGGATTCTTGGAAGGTGAAGAATCTTTCTTAAGCTCTTCAGAGTGATTTTCACTTTATTACCATGAACTGTCGACTTAATCTTTAGGCCAGTGGAGTCCACTGTTACAGCAGCATAGAACTCAAATACTTCTTTCTTCCAGATCTTTGTAGGTTCAGAATCAAGAAAGTCTAATCCATTATCATTAATAAGGGTAATGACTCCTTTAATCTCTGTCGCTGCATCCTCAAAAGAATTACGCACCAGCTCGTAGCCTTCGTTGATGTTGTCTTCAACCTTTTGGCGTCATTGGAATGGAGAGAAATCTTGAATTGAGAGAAGAGAGTTTGTCGACACAAGGGTTTAGTCTCAAAAATCTAGAGAGCGTGTCGACAGAATATGTTCTCGACCTATTTATACCTTTTTAAACCTAGAAGGTCAAAAGGCGGGCAAAAATTGTCTTAATGCGTCGACACTGTTGAAAAGTGTCGACACAAACTTCTATTGTCTCGACCACGACGCTGAATACTATGTGTCGACACCAGTTGATGATACGTCGACACTGGAGATACTTAGTAGTTCATCAAAAATTCTGTGTCGACTCTTATTACAAGTGTCAATGGAAAATCTGTAAGTGTCGACAACATTACTCTGGTTGTGTCGACACTACATTTATGGATGTGTCGACTTTTTGTCCCTTAGGTGTCGACACAATCGACTCTGTGTCGACACAATTTTCCTGAATTGTCGACACAATTGGACTTAGCCAATTATGGTAATCTAACATATGGTCAATATACCTAATTCAATTTTAAATCTATTGAAATTTGTTTCATCTAGAGGCTTAGTAAATACATCTGCAATTTGATAATCTTTCTTAACAAATTCTAGTGAGATATCCTCTTTATCTACATGTTCTCTAAGAAAATGGTACCTTATTTCTATATACTTAGTCCTTTAATGTGAAACAGGATTATTACAAATAGAATAAGCACTAGCAGAATCACAAAACAAAGGTGTTCTACTTACCTGAATACCATAGTCTTCTAGCTGATGCTAAATCCATAACACCTGTGCACAGCAACTTCCTGCTGCCACATATTCAGACTCAACTGTTGATATTGCCACACTAGTCTGCTTCTAACTGCTCCAAGATATCAATCTTCCTCCTAGAAATTGACATTTGCCTGTAGTGCTTTTCCTATCTTCTTTACAACCTGCCAAGTCTGCATCTGAATAGCCTGTTAGTAGAAAATCTCCATTCCTAGGGTACCAAAGGCCTAGATTAGGTGTGCCCTTTAGATATCTCAAAATCCTTTTTACTGCAGTGTAATAAGATTTTTTGGGGCATGATTGGTACCTAGCACAGACACATGTTGCATACATAATGTCTGGTTGTAACGACCCCATCCGTTAAATGACGTATAGTAGAAGGTCCGGCCGGGGCCCTACACTATATGCCACAAACAGACGGTGAGGTCACAGGATAATACCAAACCATACACGAATCCTAACTCAGAGCATTCTAGCGGAAGCTTTAAGTTGTAATTTGAACTCTAACCAGGAATGTCCAATATATAAACCACCTTTATATATATAACCACGGAATGTACAACAAATACATAGAGTTTGGCCTTAAGGCCTTACAGTTCCTCTTTCCACACCGTATGGTTTACAAACCTCGGCGCGCAGGCCGGCCATACATGAGTAAAAGAAAACAAGCAAAAACATTCGCTTAGCCTTCAAGGGCTAGCCGCAGCAGCAGCAGCAACAGCAGTAGTGTTAACCCCAGAATCCGCAACATTTCCAGCTAGGCATCTTGCCCTTCCCTCGCTGAGCTTAAGTACTCAGTTCGCCCAGCTCGCCAGTGGGCATGGTCCGTCACCTAGGCGGACTCCAGAAATCCGTCCGCTCAGGTCGCCCTCAGTTCCCAGCTCTGCCAGTTCGGCGAGTCAGGCTCAGACCGGCAGGCTCCGAGTCAGGCCGCCCAGGTCGCTCAGGTCGCGGCTAGTCTAAAAGTCACGCGCTCAGTACGACCAAGGGAGGTCTCCAGCTCGCTGGCTCAGTCCGCCTGTCCCGCGCGAACTGCTTGTTCCTTCTCTTTTTTGTTTCCCGTCACCGCTGCCCGGCTCTTTTGTACCCCGGGCAGCCGGTTATTTTAGCCCTGCCCGCTTGGGCAGGCCCCCAGCCTATAAATAGGGGGAAGTGGTGCACTCAAAGCACGCTGATTCGAGCCCAGGAGCCCACTTGTTAAAGGCTGCGGACTCGAATCTCTGGCTTTGCGACCTCCGGCTTGCTTTCCCCATTGCTTTCTTTTTCTTTTCTTGTAACCGCATCTTGGTAATAAAAAGCAAGCCCGTCGCAGGAGTGGCATTTAGGCCGCGACGGGCGAAGTCTGGTGTTGCCGTGCTCTACGGCTCTGTTGCTTTTCCGTTTCCTTTTCTAGTCCGCCAAGTAGATTGCTGCTCGCAGTTTGTTTTTCCTTTCTCTTCCCCAAGTGCTCGAACGGTTAGCTGGTGGTGCCCGAGTCCGTCGCTTTTCGAGCATCAACAGTTAACACGCGACCTTCAGATTCGAGCAGTTTTTTGAAACCGCGGATAGAAATGTCAGACCGCCGAGGTCGCCGCTCCGACCGCTCCAGCTCCCCCGATGATTCGCTGTGGGAGGCGTTGGAGCAGTCCCGCTGGGAAGCCGAAGTATCTCGAAGAGAGACTGACCAGCGGCTCGATACGATTAGCCAAGCTTTGTTAGCATTGACTCAGCGACATGCTCCCCAGGTTGCTGAAGAAGTTGCTGAGACACCTGTCCGCCAGACTCCAGTCCGCCGGACCCCGGCTCGTCACACCCCTCTTCAGCAGTCGCCTGCGGCTGCGCCTCCGCCTCTCCACCAAGCTCAGTCCGCAGCTCCCCCGCAACCTCAGGCGGCTCAGTTCGCCCCCCTGATGGATTTCTTCAGGGAGGCAGCCCGAGGGACCCCTGCTCGCCGACTAGACTTTGTCGATCGGCAGTCCGCAGAACTCGCAGAGTTTCATCCTCCAGTCCGCCCTTCTACTGATTCTGAAACTCCCTCTCCCTTCATCGATCGAATCCGATGGGAGTCAGCGCCGAGCAATTTCAGAGAGCCTCATCTCCCTTTTTATTCAGGGGAGACTGATCCAATCTCCCACCTGCAGGCATTCGAAGGGGCAGTAGCATTGAGAAGCCTCTCCGACGCCCTGAAATGTAAACTTCTGGTGACCACTCTTGATGGACAATCAAGAGAATGGTTTTATGAGTTGCCTCCAGGCACCATTTCCTCCTTCGCTGAGCTTCGTAGCGAGTTGCTCCTGAGGTTCGCAACCTCTAAGAAGAGAAAGGATGGGCCGGCAGCCCTTTTTGATATTAGGCAAAGAGACAATGAATCGGTGGCAAGATTCGTTGATCGGTTCCAGAAAGAAATTCAAGGGGTAAGGAATGTGAACCCCGATTATTATAAAGTTGCCCTGATTCACGGCCTCCGGGAGGGCCCGTTGAAATTCAAAGTGACAACAAAAGCACCGTCAACCTATCAGGAGCTCATCGCGATAGCCAATCGCTTTATTGAGGGGGAAAATGCCAATCCTACCTATATCTCATCCCTGACAGCTAAAGCTGGAGGAAGGGATGTCCCTCACTCCTCTTCCAACAATCAGTACCACAGTAAGCCTCCCCGGCCTGATTTCCACCCTCCACCTCAGAGGGGGCGCAACCTCCGCCATAAGAAACCTTTCCTTAGCCATCAACAGTTTCATGATCAGAGACTGCCGTTGGCCGCCGCTCCCGCCGTTCCCCTTCAAGCGCTCCCCATTCTTCAGAGAACCCATCCAGCTTCAAATCCTCACGGGAGCAGCCCTATGGAAGAGCTTGCAGATCTAGGCATCGACTTTGAAGAGGTTGCCCAAGTAATCCAGAAGAAAGTTGAAGAAAAGAGGCAAGGGCCTCAGAGAGATTGGAAGCCCAGAGACAACTCTCAGTTCTGTAATTTTCACAAGGAGAAAGGTCATCTGACTAAAGACTGCAAGGCTCTTCAAAAGCTAGTTGAGAGGTTGCTCGCCGAGGGTAAGCTCGAGGACCTGGGCAGGAAGAATGATTCTTCAAGGCCTTCCACCTCCAAGGGCAAGGAGGTGGCTGAAGTTCACCAGGAGTGCATAGAGATAAGGGATGAGGGCCATCTGGGGCTCATTAACATCCAGAATGAGTGTATTGATGTCGTGGACGAGGGGGCCTTGGGAAGACTCTTTTTCATCCATGGCGGAGCAGGGGCTGAATCTACCCGGAAGTCCTCTTTGTCAAGGCTTTCGCGAACTGAGGTTGCTTCTACTTCTTCTGCCCCACCTTCTGAAGTCGTCACCTTTGACTCTGCGGACCTTCCTGCCACCGCCAACCCCTTCGATGATGCCATCGTGGTCCAGGCAGCCATCGGAAACTTCACGGTCGATAGAATTCTCATCGACACCGGCAGCTCCGTGAATCTCCTCTTTAAGTCTACTTTCGAAGCCCTGAGGACTGGAAAGACTCTGCTTTCCACCGAGGGGCCACTCTATGGCTTCTCAGGAGAAAGGAAGGAAGTTGAAGGAAGTGTCACACTCACGGTGACGCTCGGAGGGGTGACCAAAGAAATCCAGTTCATAGTGGTAGATGCTCCGAGCAGCTATCATGCCATCTTTGGAAGACCGTTGCTAAACAAATATCGCGCCATCATTTCAACATACCATCTAGCCCTCAAGTTCTGCAAGGATGGCCGCCAGTGTAGGGTCAGGAGCGACCCAAGGCAGGCTCGAGAGTGTTACCTCCGAACAGTCAACATGACTGAGGTTTCCCCCCAGCTTTTCCAGCAGCAGCGGAAGCCACTCCTTCAGAAGATGCTGAGAATAGAGAAGGCGCTCACCTGGAACCTGCCCAGGTGACGCAAGAAATCCCGATCGCAGAGGGAGAAGGAAGAAAGCTCTCCATCAACTCCGAATTGCCAGAAGATCAAAAGGCGGAGTTGATATCTTGCCTATTGGAGAATCTGGATGTCTTCGCTTGGTCAGCGGAGGACATGCCAGGGGTGGATCCCGACGTGGCTTGCCATCATCTCAATGTCGATCCAGCCGCCAAGCCCGTCCAGCAGAAAAAGAGGGATGTAGCTGTCAAGCTAGCAGAGCCCATCAGAGAGGAGGTTGCTAAACTCCTCAAAGCGCGCTTCATTCAAGAGATTCAGTATCCCGAGTGGGTCTCCAATGTTGTAATGGTTAAGAAACCTGGGGGAAAGTGGCGTATGTGTGTAGATTTCACCCGTTTGAATAAAGCATGCCCGAAAGATTTCTACCCCTTGCCTCGAATAGATTTATTAGTTGATTCTGCGGTAGGGTATCCGTTTATGAGTTTTTTAGACGCATTCTCTGGTTATCACCAAATAAGAATGCATAAACCTGATATCCCTTGCACATCGTTCATCACTAATGACGGTTGCTATTGTTATCTTGTGATGCCCTTTGGGCTTAAAAATGCTCGCGCAACCTATCAACGCATGATGGACCAAGTGTTTAAAGAACAAAAAAGTAGAAACCTCGAGGTGTATGTGGATGACCTTCTGATTAAGAGTAGGTCTCTTCCGCAGCACCTGGTAGATCTTGTAGAGACCTTTTCTACTCTACGAAGGCGCAAAATAAAGCTTAACCCGTTAAAATGCATCTTTGGGGCAAGTAAAGGGAAATTTCTCGGCCATCTCCTTACTCCCGAGGGTCTTGCCCCCAATCCTGATAAGGTTAAAGCCATCCTTGGTATGACCCCTCCCCGTTCACCCAAAGAGGTTCAGCAGTTAGGGGGGAGGTTGGCAGGACTCGGGAGGTTCATCTCTCGAGTTGGAGATAAAAGTGCACCATTCTTTAAGACTCTTCGGGGAGCATCCAAGTTTCAATGGACAGAAGAGTGCTCCTTGGTTTTGAGCAATTAAAAAAGCAACTAACCTCGACTCCTTTACTCCAAAGCCCTCGAGCAGGGGAGGCGTTATTCCTATACCTAGGGGTTGGTCCCGAGGCAGTTAGTTCAGTTCTGATTCGCGAAGAAAGCAGGAGGCAGTTCCCTGTTTACTATGTCAGTCACATCTTGAAGGATGCAGAGGCAAGGTATCCCATCCTAGAGAAGCTAGCTTTAGCATTAGTCATGTCTGCCCGCAGACTCCGTCCGTATTTCCAGGCTCATTCAATTCAGGTAGTTACTGATCAACCTTTGAAGAATGTGTTAGAAAAACCAGAGCATTCAGGCAGGCTAGCTAAATGGGCAATCGAGCTGAGTGAGTTTGAAATTTCCTATGTGCCCAGAACAGCTATCAAGGCACAGGTGCTTGCAGATTTCATGATTGATACGACAGAATCCAGCTCGGACCAAGCAGCAAGGTCCCCTTTATCTTGGACCATTTATGTGGATGGAGCTTCTGGTAGAAACTCCTCGGGTGCAGGAGTAGTTCTGATAAACCCGAATGGTGTCAAACTTGAGCAGGCCATCAAGTTATATTTTCCAGTGACTAACAATCAGGCGGAATATGAAGCTTTATTAGCCGGCTTGAGGCTTGCACGAGAGCTTGGAATTGATCACGTCCATATCAAGACTGATTCACTGGTAATGGCTTCGCAAGTTCTCGGCAACTTCGAGACCAGGGAGCCAGTGTTGAAAAGGTACCTTATGCTGGTAAAGGTTGAGGTTGGCAGATTCAAAAGTTTTACTATTGAGCACATTCCAAGAACAGAGAATGAGGAGGCCGACGTTCTCGCAAAATACGGGCTCTCGTCAGGAGGGACAACTTCTGAACTTTTCCGCCCAGCAGTGGAGGAAGAAGGGCTAATGCAAATCGATCAGTGTCCCTCTTGGATGGATCCGCTCATTCTCTACCTGTCAACCGGGAATCTACATCAGTCAGTCAAAGACAAGAAGAAATTCAGGTTGAAGGCAGCACATTATTACCTGATATCCGACATTCTCTACAGGAAAACCTTCTTATCCACAATGGCAAGATGTGTTTCAGAAAGTGAGGTTCCCACCATTCTCCGAGAAGTGCATTCTGGCGAGTGCGGAAGCCATTCGGGAGCAAGAACATTAGAAAGAAGGATCCTGCGGCAAGGTTACTTCTGGCCTACAATGAAGAAGGACTCTGAGGCCTATGCGAGAAAATGTGTTCAATGCCAGAAATTCGCCCCTCTTCAGCATCAAGCAGCTCAATCTCTCAGGTCGATTACAACCCCTTGGCCCTTTGCAGTTTGGGGAATGGATCTCATTGGCCCTTTTCCCATGGCAAGTGGGCAGCGGCGTTTTATTATAGTTATGATCGACTACTTCAGTAAGTGGATTGAGGCTAAAGCATTGGCAAAGACAACAACCCAGGTCGTGAAGAATTTTATTTGGGGAGAGATAGTCTGCCGACATGGAATCCCTATGGTAATAATCACCGATAATGGACCACAGTTCAATAATGCGGAAATGATAGACTTTTGCACACAGATCGGAACAGAGCTGCGCTTCGCATCGGTGCATCATCCCAGAAGCAATGGTCAAGTAGAAGCAGCTAACAAGCGAATCCTCAACCTGCTTAAGAAAAAGGTTCAAAATCTCAAGGGCAGTTGGGCTGATCAACTTCCCTCAGTCCTCTGGACCCTGAGAACAACACCTTCATCTGCAACAGGAGAAACCCCGTTCAAGCTTTCTCACGGGTCCGAGGCGCTGATTCCTGTTGAGTTTGAAGTTCTGTCGCCTAGGGTACTGCTTGCCAGGCAGGGCACGGAGGATTGGCTTGAATTGAACAGCGAGGAGATGAGGTTCAGTTTGGAGCATATCGAAGAGGTCAGAGACAAGGCTGCTATCAGGCAGGAGGAAGTAAAAAGAAGAATGGCCCGTTACTTCGATAAGAACGTAAGGATCAAACACTTTCAAGTGGGAGATCTGGTTCTTAAAAAGGTCGATGCTGCTGCAAGAGCCAGCTCAGTTGGGAAGCTTAATCCTAGCTGGGCAGGACCATTCATTATCAAGGAAGCACTTCAAAATGGGGCCTATCGGTTACAAACGTTTGAAGGTGAAGACATGCCGCACACATGGAGCGGAGATGACCTAAAGCGGTTCTTTTCCTGAACTTCTTTTCCTTTCTTCCGGTGTAAACTCTTTAAGAGGTTCACTATTAATAAAAATTCCTTGCCAACACTTTTATCAAGTATCCTTGTGTTTCAAGCGTTGACAGTTAAATATATGGAGCAGGGGTAATTCTAAACGATTCTCTCTGAACTCTCTATTTTATGGTTATACGAATCTCTCAAAATTGATACTCGCCTAAATACTCATACTAACACTTCCTCGAATGCCTTTTCTTTCTTACCTCCTCGAGCAACTCCCGGCAGTTGCTTGATGCCAGGAGATATCGCCGTGTCCAGCAAAAACCTCCCCTAGAACCGTTGGTGTCAGCATAACACCACGACGACCACGTGTTGTGGGGAGATTTCGCACCGTGTAGTGGGAGCCTACCAACTCTAGTGCGGTAGGATACTGGATTTCGGATCCCGGCTAGTACCTAACCCCACTTCTGCATTATGGAGGAGCAGAGTGGAGGTCAGCTCTACCACGCCACTCAAGGGATATTGTTACAACCCAGATGATCGCACGGGGAAAGCAATGCCGCTCCGGCCGCACCTACCCCCAGATCCTCTTAGGGTTGTGACTCTCGAACACTCCTTGGTACCCTCAAGCAGTGCCTGCAGGAGACCCACAGTCTTGTCGATCTCAAAGGAAAGCAATGCCGCTCCGGCCGTACCTGCCCGAGAGATCGACTTAGACTGTACTCCAGGCAAGAGGGCAGTAAATTGAGTTATTGAGTCTGCAGATCTCGAAGTCCAGTGAGGAAAGCAATGCCGCTCCGGCCGCACCTACCCGCTTGGCCTCCAGACTACGGCTTTCTTCTTCACGGGGGTCGTCATTATTAATGAAGTGCGGACTCCAGTTGCCTTGTCCGCTCAGTCCGCCGTCACCTGGGTTGATTCTGTAATTCATAACCTTGTGAGGAAAGCAATGTCGCTCCGGCCGCACCTACCCGCTTGGTTGTGAATTACAAGTCATTTCTGATATTTTTCATTAATGAAGTGCGGACTCCAGTTGCCTTATCCGCTCAGTCCGCCGGTCTATGGTTGATTCGCTAATTCGTAATCTTGTGAGGAAAGCAATGCTGCTCTGGTCGCTTCTACCCGCTTATTATGAATTACATGTCATTTCTGATGTTGCTGACTGAGGCAGTGCGGACATTGGTTTTCTAATTCGCCTGGTCCGCAGAATTTGTTCGATGCGCACAATGTGCTTGGAAGAAATTCAAGCGCGAATATCTGCGGATGATGACCCTAGTCCATCCAATTCGCTTATTCATGATGTTTGGGTTAGCAGATTATGGTTTTTTCGTTATCTTTGTTCTCGCAAAAACTGGCAAAAGTTCTGTGAAATGCGGACTGAGAACTGAACCCATCCAAGTCCGCATCACTCGTCTCTTTCCCAAGGAATACATTCTGTTCGTATTATAACAAGATTGTGGCAGTGAAATTTCAGCTAGCAAAGATATAAGAGCGACCCCTAAAGTATCAGCAAGCAACAAGCAGAAAATCTCAGAAGATATCAAAAGTATCCTTTTTTATATATATATTCATTCAAAAATTACATGTCCTGGCGGACTCGCGTAAAGTCCGCCCCTCCCCCTTACATTAAAGAAAACCAAAAAATTACAATATATATCCCCCTATTCTATCCTCTGCTTCTTGTCCGCGGGCTTCTCAGGGCTTGACCCATCCACATCCACTATAGGCGAGTAGCCGCCTGAGTCACTGTTGCTGCTGTCGTCAGAGTGAGAAGCGGCTGAGGGTTCTGTTCGCGAGCTACTCTCACCAGAGCTGGAGTTAGCGGACTGATCCGATTGACCTCCTTGCTGTTGGCTTGAGGCCACTTCCTCGTCAGCAGACTCCTCCTCGTCATCTTCGGCAACCGCTTTTCCCTTGTCAGCTTGCTCGAACTCGGCAACTTTATCCTTTAGCTCCGGGAAGAGCTTCAGGAAGGGAATAGAGTCTACCCCAGCCTTCGCGTACCCATCGCTGATAACGCGCTCAAGCGCGACCTCGACGCTTTCTCTTACAAAAGGAAACATGGCCTTTTGAAAGTCTGGGTTGGTTACCTCATATGCGATCTGCAAAAGATTTCAAAACATCAGTCCGCGAAAGATAAGCAAGATTAATGGCGATTAACTAAGCACTTACGGCCTTGTCTTCTTTATATTGATTAACTTTTGCACCAAGCCGCTTATTCCTCTCTTTCAGCGAATCGCTTTCTTTCCTATGCCGCGCATTGTCCCTAAGCAGCTCGCGAGTAAGCCTGCCTAAGAAATGATTGGTGACGGCAGCGTTCGCACTGGCCTACGCAGCGAGAAGGGGGAGGTCATCCGGGGCCACACCTTGCAGATCGCGGAGGTTCTGCTTCCCGTACAAAGCGGACAGGGCGACGTGGGCATGGCGAGACGGGCGCGGGCTCCTCCAAGAGGGAAGAGCCGTTGATAGGCGGACATATTTTTTCTTTTCATGCCAGTGGATCATGGGGTTGCCTCTCAGATCCTTCTGCTTCTCGCCGAAGCCCGCAATGTCGAAGCTGCCATCAGAAGAATAACCCGCGGCGGGGTCTCCGTCTTCCCTCCTCTTTTTTGCGATTTCTTTTCTCCTTTCCCCTTGCGTAGGAGTCTGTCCGGCAGGCGCAACGGGCAGATTTGCGGGCACCGCCAAGGTCGCTGCAAGAGAGAAAGTTAGCTAAAATTTCTAAGTTGTCGCGGATACAAACGAAGGTCGCAAGACTTACTCTCTTGGCGGCTAACAGTATATAGCCCAGGCAGCAGCGGGATGTAATAGTCAACATCCAGCCTCGCTCCGTCAAGGAACTTGACGATGGCGGTCTCGGCATCGTTCAGCCGCACGCTCTTGAAGTCAGCGTCTGCGCGCAGCTGCGGACTGGTATGAAGGAACCCCAGGTCGCCTTCAAAAATGAGATACCTAGAGGTCCAGTTGTGGATCTTATTCGGCAAGCCCACAACTTTCATTCCCCTACAGTAGAAGTAGATGATGCCTTTGTACTCAGGGTCTCCCGTCGGTGTAATAGAGCGAACAGAGAAAATCTTCCTGAAAACCTTCAAGGAAAATTCAATCCTCTCAGCCCGCAGGTAAGCTATGAAACTGCAGATCGCAACCATACTGTTCGGGGCAAGCTGGCCCGGAACCACCCCATAATGCTCGAAGATCTCCGCGACCTCCCAGAGCAGGGGAAATTTGAAACCGCAGTCAAAATGATCTATTGGAATTGCGAGCTGGGTAGCGGTTGAAAAATTCAGCCGTTCGTGGTGCTCGGGGAGCCGCGCGAGCACGGGCGAGTCCGCCATATGAACTCCCAAGAACGCCTCCAGATCGGCTTCGGTTAATCTACTCTTTTTATGATCAGCAGCGTGGAAGGCGGCTGCGGCTTCAGTACGTGCGGATACCATGTTTTCAGACCGCAAGTCTTCAGCTCCCACTGCTTTCTACGCAAACAAAGAATAACAACTCTATTTATATAAAAATCGTCTGACATGACAGCCGTCAATCCGCTCAGATCGGAAAGCCAGTCCGCTCAGCTCGCCGCTTCCCTGTTTTCCCTGCAATATCAGATATTTTTCAAAGGCTTTGCGGATTCAAAGCCAGTCCGCTCAGCTCGCCGCTCCCCTGTTTTCCCTGCAATATCAGATATTTTTCAAAGGCTTTGCGGATTCAAAGCCAGTCCGCTCAGCTCGCCGCTTCCCTGTTTTCCCTGCAATATCAGATATTTTTCAAAGGCTTTGCGGATTCAAAGCCAGTCCGCTCAGCTCGCCTCTTTCCTATTCTCCCTGCAAATAATTGCGAATTCACGGTATGCCCACAGGGATCGCAATTTTCTGGTAAACAAGATAAGCGGGCATAAAACACCAGTCCGTAAAACTTACATTTCACAACAGGATTGTCCAAAAAGAATAATAGTATGCGACAAGCAGAGTAATATCACAACGCAGATACAATCACACAACGAAGAGTTTCAACAACAATATTATACAACAGCTAAAAAAAAATAATAGAAAGCAAATGTTTGGGCCTTAGCGCCTTCCGCGGTCTCTCTGAGCAGGTCGCACCTCCTCCTCCATTCCAACATGTGCAGCCAGGTCACTTCCTCGCAGGATCTCGCAGTAGAGTTGGGAAACCAGGTGGTGCATGTTATTGAAGGTGCGGTGCATATGAGCCATGTCTTTGGCTACCCGCGGAAATGGAATCATTTGAACTGCCAGGGTTGGATCTGCGACCACCGCGGGCTGCCCGCCTGCCGCAGGGGCTGATCCCTCCCCCACAGCAGGCTGAGGCGCTTGCGATCTCACCCCAACGGCTTCGCTTACTTGCTTCTTTCCTTCTCTCGCCAAAGCTAAATATTTGCTCCTATAATGGCGGACATCTCCGCTCAGACGATTTTTCTCCTTGTTCGCACCTTCCAGTGCGGCTGAAAGGCTGGCGACCTCGCTTTCCAGGATTTTTTCCCGCGCTTTGCTTTTCTTTAGTGCAGTTCGAAGCTCGCATAACTTTTCCTCATTATTCTTCGCTAACAGTACACTGTCTTCTTTAGCAGGCAGCTCCTCTGGTGCGAATTCATCAGCAGTCCGCGCCGCGGCCTCCGTCACATTTGGTGGCGTAGGCACGATCTCGCCGACCTCGACGGAATCGGGCGTGGATTTCTGAACTGCAACAAAGAAAGTGAAGACGCCTCAGTATCCAGGCCGCAATAGCTCCAGAAGAAAAAAGAGAAGGGAAAAGGTTTTTATCCACTTTTGGTTATCTTCGCAGCGATCTGACGACTATCAAGGATAGGTCGCCTCACGCGCTCCGGATCAAAAGCCTCTAGGCGACGCCTCCATTCACGGCGGACTAGCGCTCTAGTCTCGGCCAGCGATCTGCTCGAAGTAACTATGTCTTCAGTTTCTGTAAGGATCTTGACTGGCCGCGACTTTCGTGGAGGGGATTTGTACAACCAAGAGCTCTGAAACCGCCTGGTCGCCGGCTGCAACTTACCAGATCGCATCAGCTCGGCAGCAATCTGAAGATCCTCAGTCCGCTTATCCACCACGAGCTTCTCCGAGGCCGCTTCAACCTTCGCCTTCATTATTGCGAGTTGATCCTCGTTTTTCTTCCTCTCTTCAGCTGGAAAAAAAGAAGAAGGGTCGTCAAGATTTTCTCCTCCAGTTGCGGTATCAGGCTGTAGCACCTCCAGTAGAGAGCGATTTATACTCGCAAGCTGATCGTTATCTATAGAGTCGAGTATCTCAGTGGTTGATAAGCTGAGCGTGGAAGGGGGATCACCTCCTGCGAGCAGAGGATCGGGGGTGACGAGATCGCCTTGGACTTCTTTTTCTCGCGGCCTATGCTGCAAGCTCGCAGCTCCAGTCCGCTTGGAGATATTTTTCTCTTTTCTAACTTTCAACTTCTTCTCTACCCGCTCGGCGGCATTACCATCTCTTTTCCTCTTTTTCTTCTTCTCAGGAGTCTTCTCTAAATCGATGACAGCCGACTTGGGTTCTGGAACTGAGTTTGGAGCGACAGCTTGCTTTTCGATGGAACTGTTGGTCGCGTTTTCAGCGGACTCCTTATCTCGCTCCTCGGCAACCTCCTCTCCCCTTTCCACTATCGTCTCACCAGCAGGAAGCTTCTCCTCGATCCTTTGCTGCTGGACTTTTGGCGAGGAAACTTCCTTTTCCGTTTCTATCCGCAACATGATTGTCCCAGAAGGAGAGCGATGCACCTCCATACTGGAGGAGTTCGCAGGGTTTTGGTCAGAAACGGAGGGCGGATTCGGTTTCTCCCGTAGAGGACTTGGAGGAGCATTCGCGATCTCTACAGTATCGCGGACTGGATCTTGCTTCGCCTGGTCTGAACTCTCCCCCTGGTGGCGAGCAGGCGCATCTTTTCGGTGGCTCGATTTCTTAGGCCGAGAACTCGCTTTCGGCTTCTCAATCGGAGCAGCCATGCTGCCAAAGAAAGACCCTAGCCTCGCCATGCCGGACTGGAAAGTCGAGACCGCAAGTGGTGAGTAACGACCCGTCGCGCAGACAATTCTGACAGAAGACAGCGCTTCCGGCAGTATTTATAGCACAAATAGCATTTATGGTAGTTGCGGACTCAGCGGTTAAGGAAACATTTTCGGAATTTTCCAAAACTCAAAAATGTGCGGGGATTATGTTAACCCCAGAATCCGCAACATTTCCAGCTAGGCATCTTGCCCTTCCCTCGCTGAGCTTAAGTACTCAGTTCGCCCAGCTCGCCAGTGGGCATGGTCCGTCACCTAGGCGGACTCCAGAAATCCGTCCGCTCAGGTCGCCCTCAGTTCCCAGCTCTGCCAGTTCGGCGAGTCAGGCTCAGACCGGCAGGCTCCGAGTCAGGCCGCCCAGGTCGCTCAGGTCGCGGCTAGTCTAAAAGTCACGCGCTCAGTACGACCAAGGGAGGTCTCCAGCTCGCTGGCTCAGTCCGCCTGTCCCGCGCGAACTGCTTGTTCCTTCTCTTTTTTGTTTCCCGTCACCGCTGCCCGGCTCTTTTGTACCCCGGGCAGCCGGTTATTTTAGCCCTGCCCGCTTGGGCAGGCCCCCAGCCTATAAATAGGGGGAAGTGGTGCACTCAAAGCACGCTGATTCGAGCCCAGGAGCCCACTTGTTAAAGGCTGCGGACTCGAATCTCTGGCTTTGCGACCTCCGGCTTGCTTTCCCCATTGCTTTCTTTTTCTTTTCTTGTAACCGCATCTTGGTAATAAAAAGCAAGCCCGTCGCAGGAGTGGCATTTAGGCCGCGACGGGCGAAGTCTGGTGTTGCCGTGCTCTACGGCTCTGTTGCTTTTCCGTTTCCTTTTCTAGTCCGCCAAGTAGATTGCTGCTCGCAGTTTGTTTTTCCTTTCTCTTCCCCAAGTGCTCGAACGGTTAGCTGGTGGTGCCCGAGTCCGTCGCTTTTCGAGCATCAACAAGTAGGGCTTCAGCCCTTCATTTACCACTTGGCTCTCCAGCACCTGCATAGGGATAATCCACCCAACCGGTGGCAAACAATGCAACGGTCAGCATTCAGCTGACCCAATTATAACAATCCTACCCCTTTCTCGAGGCATTAGCATTCTTTCCCTGCATAGCATGGCATCATCAATAGCAACTATGTGCGCGCAGGCACATTCAAGCCATCACAACTATCGGCTACACGGCCCGACAGTCCGTGCACTCCGGGCACATTCTTGGTGTACCGGAATACCAGGGTCAACACCACCGTCTACACGGTATTTGAGCATTCTAGTATTTCCGGCGCGCGGGCCTAAGACTCTCATTAGGTGCTCCAACAAAACCTATAACCAGGATTCCAAGTCGGACGGACCTAACGCAGGTACGGATCAGCCACCCCCCGTTGCTCAAGTCGCCGTGCCACCTCGAATACGGAAGTATCCATGGATATTTATAGGCGCGGGTCGGTTTCACCTTTCTTGTTCGGCAATCTGCCTTTTCATCGAGTTGTAGCCCAACGGCTCAACCGCTCATAAAGTGGCAACGCACGGCCACAAGAGTTGCATCCAACACTCTTCATTTCCTGGACTTCATCCAGTACTTCCTGCTGCACCAAGCAACAGGTAGGCACAAGGCAACACAAGCCATAATCACGGAGCCTTCTCCGATATGCAAACAAGCATCACCAATCCAGACCATGTCCAGATGGGCTTCACACAGCATGCCTAGAGCCGTACTCCAATTACGGCCTCTAACAAGGGGGACTTCACATATCTACCCCAAGGGACACTATAACCCACCGCACACTCGCGGGGAAGGGTTTTCCCTATGCATTGCAGAAAAGAAGGACTTCACATGTCCAAGAAGGGAGATCGTTACCCTTGTCGATCTCTTAGGAGCCGTCGCAAACTAGCCGGTGAGAAAGAACCGCAGCAGCTTTGCCTTCACAACGCCGGCTTCGGATCACGAATCGGACCACGGGAACTCCGCCGGTGGCTTGATCTCCTCCTCCTTCTTCTTCCTCCTCTCTCTTTCTCTCTTCCTTAATCAAATGAAGAATGAATTCTTCCTCAGCCTCTACTGATTAAATCCAGCCAGGAATCACCTGAGCCCTTGGATCCATAGAGAGAAATCTGATCGGCCACGATTTGCCCAAAAACTCACTTTTTTGGCAGACACGGCCTGTGACATGCCCGTGCCACAGGCCGTGTACCCTTAAGCGGCACACGCGGTATTCGTACCGACTGAGATTTACCAAAACACGGGCATCTACATGCCCGTGTCGAACCTGACACGCCCGTGTCATTCCTGAGACACGCCCGTGTCACCCCTGCCTCATCGAGCTGCAAGCAGTACACGGGTAGGCACAAGACATCGGACACGCCCGTGTCCAACCTGACACGCCCGTGTTCAAGGCTTGGTTCTAGGCCATGTAACCTTCTAACTCAAAACGCATTTTATTTGAGTGACACGCCCTGGGACACGCCCGTGTCCCAGGCCGTGTACCCCCGACACGCCCTGGGACACGCCCGTATCCCAGGCCGTGTAAAATGACCTGCACCTCAAAACAATTTTTGAGTCTTTTTGGGGTGTTACAATCCTCCCCCCCTTAACAAAATTTCGTCCAGAAATTTGCACGGTAAGGAAACAAGAACCAACAATGCTATAACTTGATAACTCATATAGCAAAAGGTACACGGTCTACAGCTTATACAAACAGTTCGGGAAATTCAGCTCGCATGGTCTGCTCTCGCTCCCATGTTAGCTCTTCACGGCCACAATTGTCCCATCGGACCTTGACCATCCCGATCACTTTGTTCCGCAACAGTTTCTTGGCTCGATCCTCGATCCGAATGGGTCTAACCCTCGTCGTTAGCCCATACTCGACCGGTACCCGATCATTCTCCACTACTTGAGCTGGATCCTTCACCACCTTACGAAGGACTGAGATGTGAAATACATCATGTAATCCACCCAAGTCTGCTAAAAGTGCTAGTCGATTAGTAGCTTACCCAACTCGCTCCACCACCTCAAACGGACCAAGATACCTCGGACTTAGCATTTTCAAATGCCGAATCCTGGACACGCCTTTGAAGGGTTTGATCTTCAAATATACCCAATCACCCACCGCGAACTCCACGTTCCGGTGTTTGGCATTGTAGTACTTTGCTTGACGATCTTGGGCTATCAATAGCCTCTCCCGAATAGAGCGTATGAGCGAGGTAGCTTCTTCGACTTCCTTTTTCCCACTCAGCTTAGATTCGCCTGCTTCTGCCCAAGCTAACGGTGTACGGCATTTCCGACCATATAAAGCCTCAAATGGTGCCATACCAATACTCGCTTGGTAGCTATTATTATAGGCAAATTCGACAAGAAATATATAATCTTCCCATCTCTTACCAAAGTCTAGGGCGCACATGCGGAGCATGTCCTCCATCGTCCTATTGGTTCGTTCAGTCTGGCCATTCGTTTGGGGATGAAAGGCCGTACTACACGCTAACTTTGTACCCAACATTTGATGAACGAGCCGCCAATCATTCGATGTGAACCTCCCATCACGGTCACTAACGATGCTCCGAGGAACACCGTGCAGTCGAACAACCTGCTCCACATAAAGCTTGGCCAAGGTTTCCACTGAATCGTCTCTTCTGTTGGGAAGGAAGTGCGCCACTTTTGTCAACCGGTCCACAATCACCCAGATTGAATCATGACCGCATTGAGATCTCGGCAACCCGTGCACGAAATCCATCGAAATGTCATCGAACTTCCACTCCGGAATAGGTAATGACTTCAGGAAACCGCCAGGCTTCTGGCATTCTGCTTTCACCAACGCACAGGTATTGCATTCAGCCACATAACGTGCTACATCTTTCTTTAGTCCGAGCCACCAGAATAGCTTTTTCAAATCTCTGTACATCTTTGTGCTCCCTGGGTGAACTGAGTACTTTGCAAAGTGAGCTTCGTACATCAACTCTTCCCTCAATTTACCCACACTCGGGACGCACACTCGACCATTTCTTCGTAACAACCCGTTATCCCAAGAGAATTGGTCATCCGGCCCATCTTTTGCATAGCGCTGGAGACTTTCATCAAGCTCCGTTGCTCGCCGAACTCTGTCCGTAAGGTCATATTGCACCTCCGTCCAGTTCAAGCATGCATCGGTCGACAAACCCTTGTCAACACAAGATATCTCCAATGCTTCCAATTCCTGGATTAACCGCTGATCATGCCTATGCAACCAGCTTGCCCGTACCGGAGTCTTCCGACTCAAAGCATCAGCGACCACATTTCCCTTCCCGGGAGTATAGTGAATCTCGAAGGTGTAGTCCTCAAGGAACTCCATCCATCTTCGTTGTCGCATATTCAGATCCTTCTGATCTAACAAGTACTTTAGGCTTTTGTGATCTGTATAGATGTCCACTTTCACGCCATAAAGGAGGTGCCGCCACAACTTGAGCGCAAAGATTACCGCCGCCAACTCCAAATCATGGACGGGGTAATTCCGCTCATGCACTTTCAACTGGCGCGAGACATAAGCAATCACTTTACCAAACTGCAGAAGAATGCAGCCTAAGCCGCTCCCGGAAGCATCACTATAGATCTCATACCCATCGGTACCACATGGCGATGTCAACACAGTCGTCGTGGTCAAACGACTCTTCAAGTCTTCAAAAGCTCGCGCGCACTCCGGCGTCCAAATGAACTTTTGAACTTTTCTCGTCAGCGTGGTCAGAGGTAAAGCAATCCGTGAGAAGTTTTCCACAAATCGTCTATAGTAGCCCGCAAGTCCAAGGAAGCTCCTGACCTCGGCTACTGAAGACATCACTGGCCAATCTCGAATGGCACTTATCTTCAACGGATTCACCGCGATACATTCTCCACTTACCACATGGCCTAAAAAGGCTACTGAAGAGAGCCAGAACTCACACTTTGAGAACTTGGCATAAAGCTTATTCCTCCGCAGGGTATGCAAGACCAACCGCAAATGGTTTGCATGATCCTCTTCCGACTGAGAGTATACTAAGATATCATCGATAAACACAATCACGAACAAATCCAAGTACTCTCGGAACGTTCGATGCATTAGGTCCATAAATACCGAAGGCACATTACATAGGCCAAACGGCATTACCGTGAACTCATAATGACCGTAGCGTGTTCCAAATGCCGTCTTGGGAATGTCACCTTCCCGAATTCTCAGCTGATAATATCCCGATTTCAAATCCAACTTGGAATAGACCGTTGATCCTGCCAGCTGATCGAATAGGTCATCAATCAGTGGGATCGGATATTTTTTTTTCTCCGTCAACTTCTTCAATTCGCGGTAGTCAATACATAACCGTAAACTATCGTGTTTCTTTTTCACAAATAGAACAGGCGCGCTCCAAGGTGACATACTTGGGCGTATGTATCCCTGCTCCAATAACTCTTGCAATTGGACTTTCAACTCAGCCATCTCTTTTGGCGCGACGCGATATGGAGAGCGGGCCACAGGTTTCGCACCTGGCACCAACTCAATAGAGAAGTCAATCTCCCGCTGGGGTGGTAACCCAGGAAGATCTTTAGGAAACACATCGGCAAACTCTGACACAACTAGTACTTCACCGACACTGGCCTTTGGCTCAACAGCCTGAATGAGCGTGAAGAATAACTCCGCGCCCTTCCGAACAGCATTGACGACTTGGAGTGCAGACAATAGGGTCCCGCCAACTCCTCGCATACCAGCGAACTTCGTCACAAGTCCGGTATTCTGGCCCAGTGTAATCTCCTTGGAGTTGCAATCAATAAAGGCACGCTGCTCCGAGAGCCAGTCCATACCAAAGATCACATCAAACTCCGATAACGGTACCACAGCTGCACTCAAACCAAAGTCCCGACTTCCTATTTGCACATCCACATCGCAAGCCCTATCCGCAAGCATCACATAGCCATTCGGCAATAGCACCCTTGTACTATCCACCGTCACATGACTTGGTACCCCAATGCGAGATACGAACTCCTTAGACAGAAAAGAATGCGAAGCACCCGTATCAAACAGGGCTCTCGCCAGATTATTCCGAATCAGGACAAAGCCTGCAACATACACATCATGCACAAGCTAAACATAACCACAAGCAATAGCACTTAAGCAAGTAAGCTATATTCAACTCGTACCTGTGACGACGTCACTTTGCTTAATCGCTTCCTGTTGGCCAAGCTGATAGATTCGGGGCTATGCCTGGGACGCAGAGGAATCAACCACCGCTTTGCCCTTCTCAGCATAAGACGCACCCGTCTTCTTTTCCCCTTTGGGCTGAACAACCCGACAGTCATGAGCTATATGCCCCACTTGGCCATAGTTATAGCATGTACGAGAATTCGGCCTTGATGTCGCCCCCGACACAACAGTCGTAGTCACTTGCCCAGACGGCTTGGACCTCTTTCCCCCTTTCTTCTGGTAAAACGATTTGCTCGGGCGAGGTGCTTGAACCTCTGGCTTTGACACAACCAAGCCCTTGTTCCCTTGCACCCGCCGCATGTCCTTCTCCAACGCACACGCAGTATCAACCAACGCCTGGAACCCTCGGTTCACTGAACTCGAAAGCAGGAATCGCAACTCATCCTGCAATCCTTCATAGAACTGATTCGTTTTCCTTTGGTCATCCGCGAAGATTGTTCCCGCATACCGTCCCAACCTGGTAAACTCATGCAAGTAGATATCCACGCTATCTTCCCCTTGCTTTAACCGTTGGAACTCATTTTCCATAGCAATGCGTTGCGCCGCTGGGACATGTTTCGCCAGAAATATCCAAGAGAACTCCTCAATCGATACTTGCGTTAATTGTCTGCCCGCCAAATGGTGTACCTCAACCTCGTCCCACCACAACCGCGCCTCTCCTTCAAGCATGAAGGTGGCCAAGGTGACCTTTAGAGTTTCCTCTGCCCTGATCGCTGTCATTATCCGCTTGAAACGCGATAACCAATCTTCTGCCTGCGTTGGGGATCCCATTCCCGTAAACGTAGGCGGACTGAAGCTCATGAATTGCTTCAACTGTCGGTCAACTGCTCGTGGATCTACAGCCTCAACCGGCTCGGGTCGTACAACAACACGAACTGGTTCTACTGCCGGCTGCGCTTGCCCGGTCGGCTGAATCATGGCAAATAGAGCCTCAGCAACTAAGCAAACAGTTTCCGCAGATGGAGGAGGTGTTGGCACCTCAGCTGGTGCCGCACTCTCATCAGAGCGCTGGGGCTCAGACTGCCCAGCACCACTACGCATCACCTATAGGTGGACAAGACACACATTAGCGAACGTATGGAAGCAAAACAACACAAAAAGGAACGCGCAGATTCCTCAAACAAGATTTTGTACATTCCTTATTGGACATTCCAGAGTTCATTAGCGTTACAGCAGGGCGCATAAACACGCGCTTGCCACCCCAGAAAATAATTCGTCCACGAATTCGATAGAGGAAGACCGAACGAAGCTGATACCAAAATGTAACGACCCCATCCGTTAAATGACGTATAGTAGAAGGTCCGGCCGGGGCCCCACACTATATGCAACAAACAGACGGTGAGGTCACAGGATAATACCAAACCATACACGAATACTAACTCAGAGCATTCTAGCGGAAGCTTTAAGTTGTAATTTGAACTCTAACCAGGAATGTCCAATATATAAACCACCTTTATATATATAACCACGGTATGTACAGCAAATACATAGAGTTTGGCCTTAAGGCCTTACAGTTCCTCTTTCCACACCGTATGGTTTACAAACCTCGGCGCGCAGGCCGGCCATACATGAGTAAAAGAAAACAAGCAAAAACATTCGCTTAGCCTTCAAGGGCTAGCCGCAGCAGCAGCAGCAACAGCAGTAGGGCTTCAGCCCTTCATTTACCACTTGGCTCTCCAGCACCTACATAGGGACAATCCACCCAACCGGTGGCAAACAATGCAACGGTCAACATTCAGCTGACCCAATTATAACAATCCTACCCCTTTCTCGGGGCATTAGCATTCTTTCCCTGCATAGCATGGCATCATCAATAGCAACTATGTGCGCGCAGGCACATTCAAGCCATCACAACTAACGGCCACACGGCCCGACAGTCCGTGCACTAAGGGCACATTCTTGGTGTACCGGAATACTAGGGTCAACACCACCGTCTACACGGTATTTGAGCATTCTAGTCTTTTCGGCGCGCGGGCCTAAGACTCTCATTAGGCGCTCCAACAAAACCTATAACCAGGCTTCCAAGTCGGACGGACCTAACGCAGGTACGGATCAGCCACCCCCCGTTGCTCAAGTCGCCGTGCCACCTCGAATACGGAAGTATCCATGGCTATTTATAGGAGCGGGTCGGTTTCACCTTTCCTGTTCGGCAATCTGCCTTTTCATCGAGTTGCAGCCCAACGGCTCAACCGCTCATAAAGTGGCAACGCACGGCCACAAGAGTTGCATCCAACCCTCTTCATTTCCTGGACTTCATCCAGTACTTCCTGCTGCACCAAGCAACAGGTAGGCACAAGGCAACACAAGCCATAATCACGGAGCCTTCTCCGATATGCAAACAAGCATCACCAATCCAGACCATGTCCAGATGGGCTTCACACAGCATGCCTAGAGCCGTACTCCAATTCCGGCCTCTAATAAGGGGGACTTCAATATCTACCCCAAGGGACACCACAACCCACCGCACACTCGCGGGGAAGGGTTTTCCCTATGCAATGCAGAAAAGAAGGACTTCACATGTCCAAGAAGGGAGATCGTTACCCTTGTCGATCTCTTGGGAGCCATCGCAAACTAGCCGGTGAGAAAGAACCGCAGCAGCTTTGCCTTCACAACGCCGGCTTCGGATCACGAATCGGACCACGGGAACTCCGCCGGTGGCTTGATCTCCTCCTCCTTCTTCTTCCTCCTCTCTCTTTCTCTCTTCCTTAATCAAATGAAGAATGAATTCTTCCTCAGCCTCTACTGATTAAATCCAACCAGGAATCACCTGAGCCCTTGGATCCATAGAGAGAAATCTGAACGGCCACGATTTGCCCAAAAACTCACTTTTTTGGCTGACACGGCCTGTGACACGCCCGTGTCACAGGCCGTGTACCCTTAAGCGGCACACGCAGTATTCGTACCGACTGAGATTTACCAGAACACGGGCATCGACACGCCCGTGTCGAACCTGACACGCCCGTGTCATTCCTGAGACACGCCCGTGTCACCCCTGCCTTATCGAGCTGCAAGCAGTACACGGGTAGGCACACGACATCGGACACGCCCGTGTCCAACCTGACACGCCCGTGTTCAAGGCTTGGTTCTAGGCCGTGTAACCTACTGACTCAAAACGCATTTTATTTGAGTGACACGCCCTGGGACACGCCCGTGTCCCAGGCCGTGTACCCCCGACACGCCCTGGGACACGCCCGTGTCCCAGGCCGTGTAAAATGACCTGCACCTCAAAACCATTTTTGAGTCTTTTGGTGTGTTACACTGGTCTACTAGCAGTTAGATAAAAAAGAGAGCCAATTATTCCTCTATGCAAAGACTCATCTACAGGTTTACGTGCATTATCTTTGCATATAGGCGTACTTGTTCCCATAGGAGTTATCATGGTGGAGGATGATTCTATACCATACTGCTTAATTAACTCCTTGGTGAACTTAGACTGGGATATGGACAAGCCATCTTCAGTCTGTCTTACTTGGAGTCCCAAGAAGAACTTAAGTTCCCCCATACTACTCATTTCAAACTTCCCTTGCATAAGTTTTGCAAACTTATTGCAAAAGTTGTTTTCAGTAGATTAAAAAATTATGTCATCTACATAAATCTGAACTAAGATTATCTTTCCTTTGGACTCCCTTAGGAATAGAGTTTTTTCTATTTTCCCTCTTGAGAATTTGTTCTCAATAAGGAAAGTAGACAGGGCTTCATACCAAGCCCTTGGGGCTTGCTTTAACCCATACAAAGCTTTCCTAAGTATATAAACATAATCAGGTTTGAGAGAATCTACAAAACCTAATGGCTGCTCTACATAGACTTATTCTTTTAGATTTTCATTCAGGAATGCTGATTTTACATCCATTTGGAATACATTGAATCCTTGATATGCTGCACAGGCAAGGAACATTCTAATGGCCTCTAGTCTTGCTACTGGGGCAAAGGTTTGATCAACGTCTATTCCCTCTTCCTGCCTGTATCCTTTTACAACAAGTCTTGCTTTGTTCTTTAGAATAATTCCACACTCATCCAATTTGTTCCTAAAGATCCACTTTGTTCCCATGATATTGTGGTCTTTTGGTTTAGGAACTAACTCCCAGACCATGCACCTTCTGAATTGATTAAGCTCCTCTTACATGGCATTAATCCAATGTGGGTCTAGGATAGATTCTTCAAATTTCTTTAGCTCTAATTGAGATAGAAAGCTTGAGTGCAGGACTGTGTTTAAATTCTTGGTTCTGGTTTGCACTCCTTGGCTTGGATCACCAATTATCTGATTTTCTGGATGATCTTTTAAGTGTCTAACAGCTGGAGGTAGATTATCTTCTAGTTAAACACCTCCAGTTTCTTCAATATGTTGCACCTCTTGATTTTCTTCAGCTTCTAGAGAGTCTTGTACTCCCCCTGGACAGTTGCCACCATTTTCCATTTCTTGATCTGAAGTTGAATCTTCTGCAATGGAAAGCGTGTCCAATCTCTAATTTGTACTTGTTGGACTGCATGAACTACAAGGCAACTCACTTTTGATCAATCTAGTTTCATCAAATACAACAAGTACAGATTCTTCTACAACCTGTGTAATCAAGTTGTAGACCATATAAGCCTTACTATTGTTGCTATACCCAACAAATATCCCATCTTGGGATTTGGCAGCAAACTTAGTTAGATAAGACTTTCCATTGTTAAGGATATACCACTTACAACCAAAGATCCTAAAATAGGATAGATTTGGTTTTCTACCTTTCATGATCTCATAGGGAGTCTTTTTGTGGCACTTGGTGATAGAAGTCCTGTTGAGCACATGACATGCAGTGTTTACTGCCTCAGCCAAGAAATATTCTGGGAGAGAAGTGTCACTCAATAGAGTTCTACCAGCCTCAATCAATGTTCTATTCTTTCTTTCAGCAATACCATTTTGTTGTAGTGTTCTAGGTGAGGAGAATTCTTAAAAAATCCCAAACTCTTCACACAATCTTGTCATACTTTCATATTGAAATTCAGTGTCATGGTTACTTCTGATTTTTACAACTGTACTGTCTAGTTCATTCTGAATTTGTCTGACAAAACTGTGTAAAACACTCGGGGTTTCTGATTTTTATCTCAGAAAGAACACCCAGGAATATCTAGAATAGTCATCTACCACCACAAAAGTGTAGACCTTCCTACCTAGACTATGAACTGGCATAGGACCAAAAAGATCCATATGTAAGAGGTATAAACACCTCATTGAATCCTTGTTTTCAAGGCTATGAAAGGAGGATTTTGTCTGCTTGCCCTTTTGACAAGCTGAACATATCCCTTCCTTTATACACTTAACTTGAGGACCATTCCTCACTAACTCTTTGCTACAGAGTTGGCCAATTGTTTTGTAGTTAAGATCAGCCAGTTTCTTATGCCATTTGACACAATGAGAGGCTTTCTCATTAGCTACAATACAAATAGGAGAACCTTTATTCTGACACTCAAAATTGAGACAGTACACATTCCTCTTTCGATATCATGTTAAAATGATCTTTTGATCACTTGACCTTTTGATATGACATCCATTCTAAACAAATGAAATATCAATCCTAAATCACTCAGCTGGCTTATGCTTATAAGGTTATGTTTCAAACCCTTCACATAGGCCACTTGAGTGATAGTAATCTGGTTACTAGAAATGTTACCAAATCCTTTGATGATTCCTCTTTCAGAGCCACCAAAGAATACTTTAGGCCCATTTGAAATAGGTAAATACTCCTTCAGTAATCCCTTTGTTCCAGTCATGTGCCTGGAACAACCACTGTCTAAGTACCATATAGGGGCATGGTGACTTGGACTCACCTACAATAAAGAATTACTTTCCCTTAGAACCCAATTAAGTCTTGGGTCCTTGGTTCAAGTTAGCTTCATTCTTAACAAATCTACCTGCAGCTCTTCTAACAGGTAGACTGTTGTTCTTTCTAACACTAGTGTTGTGCCAGCAATCAATGGCATAATGACATGTCTTGCCACAGCACCAACATTCAAACTTGTTGTATCTATTTCTAGATACATTCTTGACAGTCTTGTTGACAGCAAATCTCTTGTATTGTGCTGGTACTGCTGCAGCTACACCCACTGTTTTTTCACAACCATAGGGTTTATGAACATGGGCTGCCTTATTGACATAAGCACCCTTGTCATTCAGAACTTCAGTCTTATTATGACCAAGAGTATTCTCAAGGTCATACTTTTTAGAAGGCACTTATACCTTTCTAAAAACTACAGGGACTTTAAAATTTAATGGCTGAACTGAGGCATTGGCCTTTCTCTTGAAATGGGCAGCCTTGGTGATACCTTTAAAGCCTATTCCAGCCTTCCCCTTTTGATCCACAAACTCATCTATTAAGGGTAAAACTGATTTTTGCTTGCAGTAACTATCCACCAAATCTTTCTCCTTTTCAAGTCTGACTTCCAGACTTCTGATTAGATCATTTTTATATGTAATTGTACCCATCTGAATAAAGGTAATAGTTTTCAGCTTGGCAACCTCATTCATTTTTTGATCCAATTCTTTATCTAAACCAGATGCAGCCATCTTAAGATCTGCAATTTCCTTAGCCTGAGTTTTGGCCATATTCTTGCTTTTTTTTAGAGCCTGCAACAAGTCCCCATATTCATCTATCAGCTAATGAATATCACCTTCAGACTCAGATCCATCCACATCACTTGATGCAGATGTACTTGACTCTGTGCCAGTACTACAAACTGAATTACTAGACAAACATTGTACCTTGCAAGGACCAGGCTGATCCTATCATTTGTCTTCTTATGATACAGCCATCAGTCCTATGCACTGATGGTCTTCTTGTGCACAGATAGAGTTTAGCAATTGCATAAACTCATCTTCTTCTTCTGCTGCATAAATACCAATGTATGCCTCAGCTTCAGATTCAGATTCTGAAGTTGATTGGTCTGTCAAGCTTTTCTCCTTCTTAGCAACAAAGGATTTCTCCTTCTTGATCTTTTGTTGAGTCTTTCTTTTATCAGCAGACTCCTTCCTCTTTTCTGGAAAATCAGCCACAACATGTTCAGGCTTATTATAGCAGTAGCATACAATCTTTGATGTTGCAGATTTGCTAGGCTTAGACCTGCTCCTGTCCTTCCTAGATGACTTTCTCTTTTGATAATAGTCATCAACTGGCTGTGATGTGGAGGGCCTTAATTTCCACTGCTTCTTCTTCAGAAATCTCTGAAACTGCCTTGTGTAGGCAACAAAGTCTTTATCTGAGTCACTGCTGTCTGAACTTTGATTGTCTGAATTATCTGAAGTAATTTTAGCAACTTCCGTAGGAGGTGATGGAGACATCCTCCGATTCTTTCTAGTGGCTTCAACCTTGAAGGCCACAAACTTTTCTTTATGCTCTCCTTTTGCATTTCTTTCTTCCTCTTTTCTATTCATTAATTGTATTTCATAAGACAACAACTTTCCAAATAAAGTTGGAGGAGAAATATCTGCAAGTTTGGCCACTTCCCTAATGGCACAAATCTTGGTATCCCAATCCTTTGTCAAGGATCTTAGGAATTTGTCATTCGGTTCATATGTACTGAAGACCCTTCCATAAGACATCAGCTCATTTACAATTCTGTAAAACTTATTATAGCACTCAGATATTCTGTCTGACTTCCCTTGTCTAAAACTTTCATATTCCTGATTTAGCATAGATGTTCTATCTTGTCTAACTTCTTCAAAACCCTCCATGTAGACTATCAAAGTGTCCCACATTTCCTTGGAGGTATTGCAGTGAATCAAATTCTGAAAGGTTGAATATCCTATGACACTTACTATGAAATTTTTTGCTCTCTTATCCATAGTTGCCAGGATGATCTCATCCTTAGTCCTCTCAGAAAAATCTTTGGGAGTTCTTTGCTTTGCATCTAGAACAGACACATTCATTAGAATATAAGGACATTCTTTAACTGTAATATAGATCCTTGGATCAGAAGCCTCCATAAACAGCCTGACCCTTTCTTTCCATATTCGAAATATCTCCTTCCTGCAGATGTGTAATTTCATAGAACCTAGTTCCTTGTGATTTTCTCCAGAACCAATTTTCTTGATTCTTGATTCTGCCTTTGGGATCTAACTCAGACTGTTAAGTCCTTCTTTGAGTAACCTGCCTCTGATACCACTTGATAGTTTTAACTTCAAGATAACCTTAACACCTCGAGAGGGGGTGAATAGGTTTTTTTCCTTGTTTTAAACTAAGGCAGAATTTTTCAGATCTTAAATAAGAATCAAAGTAATCTACAACAATCACAACACAGAAATCACAAACATACACACATCACAGATTGCACATAGGTTTATAGTGGTTCCCCAAGGTCTGGGTACATCCACTTTCCCCCTACACCTATCTAGTAGTGTGCTAGATTCGGCCTAACTTCTTCCTTCTTCTCAGATCCATAGATCTTACAGCTCGGAACACTGAAAGGTTCCTACAACTCAGGCTAACAGCCTAACCTCAGCCTTGCCATAAGGCCTACAACTCAGAGAACAAATTCTCCTACACTCGGGCTCAATCAGCATTACCACTCAGAGATCAAAATCTCCTACACTCAGGCTCACTCAGCCTTACCACTCAGAGATCAAAATCTCCTACACTCAGCCTTTATAACATAGGCTTATAACTCAGATCTTTGAAAAGATCCTACATAACTTGATAAGTAATTTGATGGACTCTTACCCTTGTTGAGAGAGAAAAGATAAGAAAATTCTTGATCAGCTTCTTGATGAATCTGATGACTGAAATCAACCTGTTATTAGCTTTCTTCAAAACTTCTTGAATCTGAACTTAGTAGGGTTGATCTTCTTTGAAGTTGACTGACTGACATCTTCCTTCTTGTATTCAAGAAATGGATCTGGATCTTCTTCGTAGACTAGTTTAGGATCTACTTCTTAAGAGACTTGTGATTGCCTCCTTCTTCACCTCAAGACAGCTGGAGCTCTCTCCCCCCAAACCTTCTAAAGTTACTTTTGAATTCTTAATGAATTCCCCTTAGACAAAATCTGAGTGGATAATCACTCCAGAATGTCTTCTTAGATCTTCTCACGAAGATCTTCTTCTGTGACTTGCATTTTCTTGATCAGAGATTAATCTCAAAATAATTGTGTTAGTTGTATGTATTGTCACTTGTTATATATTCTCTAATTTGATACAGTCCGTCTATATATAGGCTTCACCCATGGTAACTGGCTGATCCGGTTTCTAATGAACTTCTGACAAGTCTGACAGCTTTAGTGAACCTGTTGTAACTCACAGCTGTCAAGTATTCAAACAGTTCTTGAGCCTTTGTCTTTGTAATCAAAGTGCCGAGACTGACTGTGTTGGTACCCTAGTTTGATTTGAGTTTAGTCTTGTCTTCTTAGTCTCTTGACCCATGAATTATCTATGGTCAAGGTTAGTTGTCTAGCTGTAGAGTTCCCAGCTTATCCAGATAAAATTTGGTTAAGTAGTTTGTTCGTTCGACTATGGTCGAATGTCGCTCGACTATCGTCGACTAACTGTTCGACGATCGTCTATCAGTTGCTCGACGTTCTGTCTGCATGGATAGTTCGACTATCTGTTGATAGTTCGACTATCTGTTTGTTTGATAGTTCGACTATCTGCTTGGATAGTTCAACTATCTGATAGCTCGACTATCTGTTTGATAGGTCGACTATCTGCGTTGTTTGATAGCTCGACTATCTGTTGATAGATCGACTATCTGCTTTCTTCTGATAGATCGACTATCTGTTGATAGGTCGACTATCTGTTTTCCCTTGGTAGTTCGACTATCTGCTTTGATAGTTCAACTATCTGATAGCTCGACTATCTGTTGATAGTTCGACTATCTGTCGTTCTTTGATAGTTCGACTATCTGTTGATAGTTCGACTATCTGTTTCTCTTCTGATAGTTCGACTATCTGTTGATAGGTCGACTATCGGTTTTGCTTTGATAGTTCGACTATCTGTTGATAGGTCGACTATCTGATAGCTCGACTATCTTCTGATAGTTCGACTATCTGTTGTGATAGTTCGACTATCTCTTTTGATAGTTCGACTATCTGGATCGTTCGACTATCTGTCCGATAGTTCGACGATCTCCGTTCTTCGGTCGACGATCTCCGAGGGTCGTTCGACGTTTTCTGTTTGCCTTTTTATTTTTTATTTATTTATTCTATTTAATAAATTGATATATTATCTGGCATTTTATTTCAGTTGTTTTATGATAATATTTCCAGGCAATATCTACTCCATCTCTTTTGCCTGAGTCAAATCTTTTCAGATAAAGTTGTTTGTCTTATTAGTTGACAGTGTATTTTACTTTATCTGCTGTCAGTCCTTTATAGCCGTTAGACTGAAAAGTCTTCCTTCTGCTATAAAGAGTTTGTCTCTGATGTGATTTTATTTAGTACCTTTATTATCAGATTGCTTCCTACAGCTTCCTTGAAAAAGGTTTATCCCTTTTATAGAATATTTTGCTGCAGAGTTTGTTTGTCTTTGTGATATTTGCAGCCTAGGTTTCAAGTTTCAGAAGAAGACAAACAGTTCAAATTGAAAAGAGCCATTGCTTGTTGCTGCTATAAAAGGAATCCTTTGGAGAAGGATTTCAGCTAGCTAACCAGTTATTCTAAGAGTTTTTCAATTAGCATTCAAGCTTTCATCAAGACCAAGTTTAACTGCTCTCAGCAATCTTCATTCAACTGAGAAGTGTTAAGCTCTTCTGCTTTTCTTCAACCAGAGTTCTCCTGCTTCCAGGAAGTTCAGACTCAGAGTTCTTTTGAAGAAGAAGAAGAAGAAGAAGATAGCTACTAGAAGACTTCTTTCCCCCTCCTGTATAGGGTTATTACTCCCTTCAAAAGTATCCCTTGGTGGCAGGGCACCTGATCAAAAACCTGTGTTGGTTTTTAGACACCTGATCAAAAGTCTAAAGGGTTTCTAGATCTACCTGAAGCAGATCTTGTGGTGGTAGGGCACCTGATCAAAAACCTGTAGTGGATTCCTACCTTGTTGGTAGAAGAGTGGACGTACCCAAGTTGTTTGGGGAACCACTATAAATTCCTTGTGTCGTCTGGCTTGCTTAATTTAATTACTTGCATTGTGGCTGTGAATAGATATAACTAGGTTTGCTAGTTGCTGATTAGGATTTCCAAGCCTTAACTGTAATTACAATTAGCTTGAGTTTGAGCACAACACTTGTGTTAGGCTTTAGGGTTATCTCCATATCTATAATCTTTTTATTCCGCATTTCACTCCAAGGGAGTTGGGTAGACTATTATGTTTTGTCTAAGTGCAAAATTTGATAACTCTATTCACCCCCCCTCTAGAGTAGTATCTATCCCTTCACTTTCAATTGGTATCAGAGGGAGGTTGTCTGACTGTATAGGCTAACACCTAAGTCACAAGATCCTGATAGATACCAAGGATTATTGATTCTCACTTCATGGCCCAGTCCAAGGATTATTCTAGCACCAGACCTCCAGCATGCAACTTAGCTAAGTTTGGCATCTGGAAGGCAAGGATCAAATTATATATGAATTCTATTGATGAAAGTATCTTTGCTTCTATTTTGTCAGGACCCCCAAGAGCACCTGCTACTGCTTCTGCCTCATCATCTGATATGAGTGCAGTGCCTCCTCCAGACTACAATGATGAGTACAAGAAGGCAAAGATAGCAGATGCCAAGGCGATGAACATTCTGGCTCAGATAATGTTTGATGAAGTATTCCAGAAGGTCGCTGACTGCTCTTCAGCAAAAGCAATGTGGGATACACTGAACCAGATTGTAGCTGGTTCAGCTGATGAAAGGAAGGACAGGAGGTCCAACCTTATCTCACAATATGAGAACTTCAAGAAAACTGATGTTGAATCAGTTGAAGCCATGTACACAAGGCTCAGCTCAATCATCAATGAGCTGAGGACCCTTGACAAGGACATATCATTGACAGAGGTCAATGATAAGATTCTTATGTGCTTCCCTAGCACATGGGATCTGAGGATCTGGCCTATCAAGGAGGCCAGAAGCACAAATGAGATTTCAACTGAAGCCCTTCTCGGCAACTTAAGTCTTTTGAGCAAGTGCTGATGACAAGGGAAGCAGAAGCTGAAGCAAAGACCCCTACTCCAACAAGAAAAGAGCAATCTCTAGCTCTTAAGGCTGTTGATGCTTCTGAAGGCAGCCAATCCAATGAGGAGCTAATGGCATTATTTGCCAAGAGGTTTCTCAAGATGGGGAGAAAGGAATTCAGAAAGAAGTCTTCACGCTATGAAGACAAACCAAGGTATGACCGTTCACCTGCTAAAGAAATTATCTGTTATGGTTGCAGGAAGCCTGGACATATCTTACCAGATTGTCCAGTGGAGAAGAACAAAGATAAGAGGAAAGAAAAGGAACAGCACAGGAAGCACTCCAAGCCATCCTCCTACAAGAACAAGAAGAAGGAGAGAGGTTTCATTGCTGAAACCTGGAGTGATTCAGATGAGGAATCTTCCTCCTCAAGCTCCAGTGAGGATGAGGAAGAGAAGAAGGCAAAGGAAGTTTGCCTGATGGCAATAGATGCATGCAGCAATCATTCAGCTGCAGAGATTTCAGATTCAGAGGAAGAAATGCCAACAGAAGATGAGGTACTATCTTCTTATGACTTTACTTCTGCAGAATTCAAATTAGATTTTAAATCTTTATGCTTAGATTTAATTAGTTCTGAAAAAGAGATTAAAGAACTTAGACATAGGCTAGCTGAATCAGAAATCATATCTACTGAAAATATTAAGTTAAAGGAATATCTCACTAATTATAGTGAAGAAATTAAGTTTCTTAAAATTGAGTTAGCTAAATCTAAGAGGTTAGAAGAATCTCTAAATGGTAGAAGCCTTAAGTTATTAGAAATAACCAGCATGACTAACACTAGGTCAAGCAATAACAAACTAGGCTTAGGAGCTTCTCCCAGTGAACCCCCAGTTATTCTTAAAAATAATCTTTCAACTCCAGTGAACTTCATTTCAGCTAGTGGAATGAAGAACACTGAGCAAGTAAACCAAGTTAATAAAACTTTAAATAAAGCTAAGAGAGAGAAAAGAAAACATTTTTTTAAAGAAATACAAAGAGCGTCGAACTCTGCTCGACGATCAGAAGCTCAATGGTCGAACGAAGCTCGACGATCTGAGCGCCCATCGTCGAACGTCGATCGACGTTTTCAATGTGATTTTCAAAATCATCATCAAACCCGTAGAAACCTAAATGAAAATAGAAACCCTAGGTTTGTTGACCCATCATCTGCATGGAGAATCCCACCTAGGAGATCTCACCCATTAGGTTATCACCCTCAGCCTGCATTTTCATTTATTTCTAGCTTTTCTTATATGAAAAACAAGGGACCCAAGGTTACCTGGGTCCACAATGTCTAAATGAATTTCTTGCAGGTGAAGGCCTATCCTATCACTCAAAATAAGTGGTATTTGGATAGTGGATGTTCCAAGCATATGACAGGAAATAAAAATCATCTGTCAAAGTTCAAAGCTAAGCTCGGCCCAAAGGTTATCTTTGGAGATTCAAGCTGTGGTCAGACAGAAGGCTATGGCAGGATCACAATTGGAGATGTTACTTTCAAGAGAGTTGCATATGTGACAGGACTGAAGCACAATTTGATTTCAGTCAGCCAGCTATGTGATGCTGGCTACCAGGTTTCATTTTCTAACTCTTCTTGTAATATTACTTTAAATAATAATGTTGTTTTAGTAGGCATTAGATTAGGTAATATTTATTTAGTAGATTTCAATTCAACTCATTCTGAAATCTGTTTATTTAATGAAGTAACAATTAATAATAATTCTTTGTGGCATAAGAGGCTTAGTCATGTTAACCTTAAAAATATATCTAGGTTATCTAAACACAACCTAGTTAGAGGTTTACCTTCTTGTCCCTACAAGAAGGAGAGCCAATGCAAGGCTTGTCAGCTAGGCAAGCAAACCAAAAACTCTTTTAAATCTGTAAATAAAAGTGATTCTCCTAGAATCCTGTATTTATTACATCTGGACCTTTTTGGCCCAATAAATGTACAGAGTTTAGGAGGGAAGTATTACACCTTAGTCATTGTAGATGACTTCTCTAGGTTCAGTTGGGTTTTCTTTTGAGAACTAAGGCTGATAACTTCAAAGCCCTTACAGACTTTCTATTATGTGTGCAGACTGAGTACTCTACTCATGTGGCCTTGATCAGAAGTGATCATGGTACTGAGTTTGACTCTCTTCTCATGCAAGAATTCTGTGAGAGAGAAGGTATCAAACATAGCTTCTCAGCTCCTAGAACTCCCCAACAAAATGGGGTAGTTGAAAGGAAAAATCGAACACTCATTGAAGCTGCTAGTACATTGTTGGCAGATGCTAATATGCCTCTCTCCTATTGGGCAGAAGCTATTAGTACAGCCAATTATTTCTTGAATAGAAGTCTGATACACAAGCTTAAGTGTAAAACTCCTTATGAGTTGCTTAAAGGAAAGAAACCTAAAATTAATTATTTTAGAGTATTTGGTTGTGTAGTGTACATTCATAATAACAATAAAGAATACCTTAGAAAGTTTGAAGCAAAAGCTTCAAAGGGAATTATGCTTGGATATTCCCAAGTAAGCAAAGCTTATAGGGTTTATAACAAATCAACCTGTAAAATTGAAGAATCTGTGCATGTATCTTTTGATGAGTCTCAGATGTTTTACAAGGAGAAGGAAAATTCTCCTTCCTCCAGTTCATTGCAGGTACCTGATGCTACTCAATAGATTCTTCAACTATCAACTCTTCAGATCACTGAATCAGATAGTGATGAAGACATTGCAGAAGCTGTTGTTGTTCCACCAACAGTAGATCAAATTCCTCCTGAGGAATTAATCCCAACTGTTGCTGAAGATCACATCCCACCTGCTGATATTGTCACACTTAGAGATCACCCCACATCTCAAGTGATAGGAGACATATCAGCTGGTGTTCAAACAAGACACCAATTAAGACAGGATGTGATGCACGCTTGTTTCCTCTCACAGGTTGAGCCCCTCACCTTTAAAGATGCAGAGCTAGATCCCCACTGGATCATTGCTATGCAAGAGGAACTCAATCAGTTTGAGAGATGTAAAGTTTGGACTTTGGTTCCAAGACCTAAAGGCCAACTAATCATAGGCACCAAGTGGGTGTATAGAAACAAGTTGGATGCAAATGGAATTATTGTAAGGAATAAAGCTAGGCTTGTAGCTCAGGGCTACAGATAGGAGGAAGGTATAGATTATGACCAAACCTTTGCTCCTGTTGCAAGGCTAGAAGCAATAAGGATCTTCTTGGCCTATGCAGCCTACATGAAGTTTAAGGTCTTTCAGATGGATGTCAAAAGTGCATTCCTAAATGGTGAGCTTAAGGAAGAGGTGTTTGTTGAACAACCACCAGGGTTTGTTTCTTCAACTCAGCCCTCGCATGTGTTCAAGTTGCAGAAAGCTCTTTATGGACTAAAGCAAGCACCCAGAGCCTGGTATGAGACTCTAGCTAGTTTCCTGTTAGAGCACAACTTTACTAGGGGAGTAGTTGATAGAACCCTTTTCGTCAAGCACCACATGGACACAATCCTGTTAGTTCAAGTGTATGTGGATGATATTATATTTGGTTCCACTGATCCTAAACTTTGCAAAAGGTTCTCTGACCTGATGCACTCTAAGTTTGAGATGAGTAGTATGGGTATGCTGTCTTACTTTCTTGGTCTCCAAGTTAAGCAAGATGTTGATGGCATCTTCATCTCCCAATCCAAATATGCCAAGGAATTGGTAAAGAAATTTGGGATGGCTGATGCTTCAGCAATGCCTACACCTATGGCTACTAGTGTAGTTATTGATTCTGATGATCACGGCAAGCCAGTTGATCAAAAGAATTATAGGGACATTGTTGGTTCCCTATTATATTTAACTACAAGTAGGCCTGATATAATGTTTGCTACATGCCTTTGTGCTAGTCAACCCTGTAAGATCCGCCTTTTCCCTTTTCGAAGGCATCCCGGATCTTATGCCCAGAACCGCCGCCTTACGGTGACACTAACTCCGGAGTTAGTCGACACCGTAAGACGCCGATTCTGCCGGCTATTACGATCATTTTTCACTAGAGATGCGGAAGTAAGAGTGTATAACCAAGCTAATACACATGTCCACAGAAATCACAGAGCATATCATATATATGAAAATGAAAGTGCTACTATAGTCCATAATGAGTACTAAAGAGAAAGTAGGGCTTATGCCCATATACATCAATAGAAATCAGACTCTCTCTCACAAAATAGAAAGCTGTAAACTAATCTATCCACTACATCTCCTCCCACCTGAGGACGTGCGGTAGTAGTGTCTGGTGGTGGTGGTAGCTGCTCCTCATGCCCTGCCTCCTCGTCCCGCTGGACGTGCTGGTCCACCTCCTCGAACTCCTAAAAAGGGGGAGTCAACGTATGTTATTCAAAAAGACTAAGCCGTATCCTCAACACCTCCTCCTGTCGCTCTTAGGCACCGGATGGAAGGAAGATGCGGAGGACAACAAGGGGTAGCAAAGTGGAAGCAGGTGACATTTCTATCTAGCAGGAGTAAGTAAAATCTAGCAGTTCTATATATGATCTAGCAGTTCTATATATGATCTAGCAGTTCTATATAAAGTGCAAGTAAGTAAAGACAATGCAGAAAGAGAAGGACTGCAGTAAAAGGTAGAACTGGAAGTAAAGGTAGTACAGAAAGGAAAGTACGCTACTGCTACTCCTACTCCTATCAATATCACAGAAGTACCCTAACTTATATGAACGCCCATACGAACTTATAAGTTAGGGTTTCCAAAAGTAACTTATCATATAAACCGCCCATACAATTTATATGATAAGGATCTATGAAGCGTATGTCCTAATGAATGAATGTATGTTATGATGAATATGTTAAACATGCAAGTGCAACACACACACACGACTCCGTGATCACAGACCTTTAGTTCCCTCTTTTTGAGAGCTTGCATCACTCTCGGGTACTACCGTTGTGGCTACGGCAACAGTGGAGCGGGCTCTCCACTTCTAGGTAGGTATAAGCACTACCAGACCTAGACCCCTCTCATACGCCTCTGTACACGTCCTAGGTGCACTCTAGAGTTTTGCGTACGTATTTTGCTGACTACCCGTCAGTCTTGTAGGTCGAGGGTACGTCTTTGGGGATTCCGCAGTATTATATATTTAGCATACTGGCCCCTCCACCCGTACTCCTCGCCCGAGTCATCGTACTGCCATCGGTGCATCGACTGGCCAGTCCCGCGTGACTCGCCACTAATTTTATGCACATGCAAGGTATTAATCTGAGCTTCCTGCTCGTACTGACATTGTTAACACATTCCTTCCAATCCAATTTGGGTGGGCAAGTGCTTGTATCCCTCCAACCTTAAGAAATAGGTGAGCAAGCCACTCCAACCCGGTTAGGATGAGCTTATTACTTGTATCCCTCCAACCTTGTGAAACAGGTGAGCAATTAACCCATATGATGTTTCCAACCTTATTTAACCGGCGAACCTATCGCGTAGAACTCCAAACCTATTAGACTACTCTCGTCTAAGGTTTATTATACCTAGTGATTTAGAGTGAATCCCAGGACTGCCCAAGGCATGCCCCGTGAGGGGGTCTCGAGGGCACTAGGAACCAAGACGGGCATGAAACCCGAAGTTCCCTTTCGCAAGGATAATTAGTTTTAGTTGATGTTTACCCGTTACCCACGATTCTCCTTTAGTGTTATTCCTTAGTAGCCTAATGACTTATGGTATTAATCGGAAGTCGAGGGTCTCCCGTCGGACTCCGTTATGCCTATTGTAAAGTGATTTACACTCTATCACTCGTTACTATACTTATGATGTACTCGACACCACCCGGGTTTATTCCCAATTTCCACGACTATCCCATTTTTTTCATTCTATCTCCCGGTGGTCCTAGTAGAGTAAACCTACTTATTCTAAATGTAGCCCCAGACCTATTACCACCCTGCCATTTCCAAATTACACTACCATCCCCATCGTTCTGTTCATTAATCTAGGGTGGTATTATCTAGATAGGTATTTACGTACGACGCTTCTATCGAGACTGAGCGACTAGGGTAAGATGACCTAACTAAATGATCACTTGAATGAACTTCCAAATGCATGTATTGTGTTTAATCACATGAGATTATTATAGATATGATACATTGATTCATTCATTATTTTATCTCCACCAGAATCATTCAATTATTGTTAAGGGTAGAATTGTCATTTTCCCGTATACTTATAAATTAATTCCTCAATTTATCAAGTCGTATCTCAAGGGCTCGAATATGTCTCCCACGAGTTTAAATAATATCATTAGGGTTTTGTAAATCTTCTAAACCCTAGTTTGAATCATTTTAGAAAATGCTTAAGTGTTCACCAAATTATCAAAATAGTCAAATTCACTAAGTGTGGGATTTTTTCTCCCCAAAAATCCCAACTAATTTAGGGTTTGAAATTATACCCTACTGGTCTACTAAATCAGGCGGTGTGCATTCTAAATGCACCCCTTTAGGCAAATATCAAAACAAGTTTTACATTTGCTATTTGCACCCCGAGCCTAAGTAGTTCAATTCTTGCATGTGGGTCTTTCCCAACATGACTTGTTCCAATTTTAGAGAAATTTCTACCACTGGTCTATATGGTCCCTAATGGCCAGCCACCAAAATTTGGGGCCATTTGGAGTTAGCTAACTCCAAGAATCACCTAGTTAAGCCCTAGGGGTATTTTGGTAATTTCCCCATATTTTATTTTCCAATCAAGCCCATTTTTGGGCAGGGCCTGAATATGCCCTAATTATACCTCTGACCAAAATCTCAGGTCAAGGGGCTTCTGGTTTGGCTTGGGCAGCCATTTGAAATTCTGCAAAATTGCTATTTGCAGCCCAAGCCAAATTTTATTTCCCAAACATGCAAGTGAGATTCCTCAACATGCACTGCATCGATTTAGCCCAAATTTTAACCATGGGTCTAATATACCCATGAGAGGGTGCCACCAAAATTTGGGGCCATTTGGAGTTAGGAAACTCCAAAAATCACATTTATTTACTTTTGGGTATTTTTGTAAAAACTATAGCAAAATGTTCCCCAAAAATTCTAATTTTTGGGGAGGACTTAGATTTGACTAAATAAGCCACATGCCCAAAATCTCAGTCCATTTGGACTTTGGTTTTGAGCAGGGCATCAGTTTTAGTTTCTGCCCTAGTTAGGGGGCAGTCCTAGCAAAACAGCCCTACAAGGCAGCCTGCTGGCCCAAAACCTATGATTTCTATGGCATTTTGAAGTTAACTCATCTACCTAAATATTTCAGTCAGGGTCCATTCTAAGGTGGGGCGTCTAAGTACCTCATAATCAACATGCAAAGTCACAGTAAAAGTGTGACAGATTTCCTATTATTTATGCAATAATAAAATAATTGAATTATGATTAAATAGGCATAGATCTTAAAGGTAGATCGGACGGTGGCTGTGCGTCTTCTCCATGCACATGCATGCAGGCCAACCCGTGAAGGCCGTTCTTGCGGGGCCATTTCCGGCCATCGCCGGCGGCGGGGCCTCCGGCCAAGACCTTCCCTGGCCTCACGGTGGTCGGGGCTAGGGCTGGCCGGCGACTGGGCGGCGGAGAGCGGCGGACGGCGGCGGCGCAACCAAGCCGAAAAGCTCCCAGGCCGCCATTTTTACAGATTTTTCAAGGTTTTCGATTCCTAACGTCGAGCTCGTTTGAGCTCGACCTCTAGCCTAGTTGATCTAGGATTCTAGTACACTTGGAGGGGAGGGGATACGGACCTGTGGTGGTGGCTGTGGTTGAGGGTGGCGGCGGTTTCCCCTAGCATGCAAATTCCGGCGAACTCCTCCTTGGTTGGCCATGGCAGCAGGTGATCTCTCTTTCTCTCTCTCTCTTGGGTAGGGTTGAAGTGGAAATGAGGGAGTGTAGTCGGTTTAGGCTGAGTTAAGAGAGGGGGGGGGGGCGATTTCACCAATGTTGGGCGATTTCACCAAAGTAGGGGTGATTTCACCAAAGTGAGGGCTCGGGTTGGGTGTATGGGCTGACTGGTGGCTTGGGAGTGGGCCCCACTACACTTGCTGGGTTAATTAGACCCTAATGGGTCGGGTTCCAAGGGTAGAGTTGGATTGGGTGAGTGGAGAGGTGGGGTTTTGGTTCACACACATGGAATAGGCTAGGTTGGGCTTGGGTTGGGTTTAGGCTTGACCCAAGGCTGCATGGTGGGGGTCCTACACCTCCTAATACCCATGCATGGTCAGCCAACCCATCATGGGTTGGTGGGATGAGCCCAAATGGTCCAAACCCATTTCTTAGCATCTTCTCTCTCCTACTCCTCCTCTTTTCTCTCTCCTAAGTGTTCTCCCAAAAGTACTATTGCAAGACCCTGTTTTTCTCTCCCCTAGGGTTTATAAGGTCACTTTAGGCCCACATGATGAATTTGGGTTGATTTGGGTGGACCCAACCTAGTGAAATGGGCTAGGGCACCATTTTCACTGTTTAGGTCAAAATGTTGACTTGACCCAAAATGGTTCAACTAGTTGACCCCATGGCCTACCTTGGGGTCCACTTAGATTGTATTTATGGTTAGGGCAATGTGGTGGGGTCATGGTGTGGCTAGGGTTTGTATTTAGCCTAGTTTGACCTAGGTTGACTTGGGCCCCATAGTGGGCCCCACATGGTCTAAATCCTCCTCCTAGGGTCAAACCTAGCTAAACCCTAGCATCCACCACATGTCTAACCCAAATCTAAGTCATTTGAAATTTGGGATGTTACAAACCCTATAAACAAAAAAAATAATTTTGTCCCCGAAATTTAAGTTCGGGCTACGGGGTTTCTACGACAAGCTTATAAAAGATTCGAAACGTAACTAGAAGGAAAATATAAAACTAAGTTGTACCTGAGGAGAATAGCTCCGGGTGTCGCTCCATCATGAGATCCCTCGGCTCCCAGGTGTGCTCCTCCCGTCCGTGTTTGGACCACAACACCTTCACGAGAGGGACCTTCTTTTTCCGCAACACTCGGACGGCGGTATCGTCGATCCGGACCGGCTCTAAACGAACTGATCGATCTGATGCTACTGGCCCGTCGGTAGTAGAAATATGCTGCTCAGGGCGAAGGAGTGCTCGTCGTAGGGAGGAGACGTGAAAGACGTCGTGCAGAGTTCCCAACTCTATCGGTAGCTGCAGTCGGTAAGCCAAGGGGCCGATCCGCTCCAGGATCAAGTAAGGCCCCATATATCTCGGACTGAGCTTCTTGTGCCTCCGCACCCGGGAAACACCGTGCACTGGACGTATCTTCAAGAAAACCCTGTCTCCCACCTGTAACTCCACCTTATGATGTCGCGCATCGTAATACTTCGCCTGTCTGCTCTGGGCCTCCAACATCCGATCTCTGACCAGACGTATCTGAGCCTCCGTATCCTCGACATACTCTGAACCGTGAGCTCGTGTATCCTCATCTTGTACCCATGATAGAGGTGTCCGACACCTCCTCCCATATAGTGCCTCGTAAGGAGCCATCCCAATGCTCGCCTGGTGGCTGTTGTTATAAGAAAACTCAATCAATGGCAACAGTCGCTCCCAGGGCTTCCCCGTATCCAAAATACAAAGACGCAGCAGATCCTCCATAGTCCTGTTGGTCCGCTCTGTCTGACCGTCGGTCTGTGGATGGAAGGCAGTGCTAAAAGAGAGCTGCGATCCTAAGTAAGCATGCACTGCCCTCCACTCCCTAGAAGTGAATCGACCGTCACGATCCGAGACAATCGTCCTGGGGACGCCGTGGTATCTAACGAACTGCTCCACAAATAATCTCACCAATACGGCAACTGGGGCGTCCTTCCGGATCGGTATGAATCTGGCTACCTTGGTCAATCTGTCGACGATGACCCAAATGGAATCGTGCCCAGA